>PVJI01031198.1:0-13360 GCA_004026765.1 Micronycteris hirsuta
GTTCCTCCTGGGTCCAAATTGTTTGGGACTCTCTGAGCTTCCTGGACTTCCTGGAAGTCTATTTCTTCTGCCAGATTAGGAAAGTTCGCCTTCATTATTTGTTTGGACAAGTTTCCCATTTCTTGCTCTTCCTCTTCTCCTTCTGGCACCCCTATGCTTTGGATGTTGGAACGTTTAATGTCCCAGAGGTTCCTAAGCCTCTCCTCATTTTTCTGAATTCTTGTTTCTTTCTTTCTTTCTTAATGATTTTTTAAAATTTATTTTTAGAGAGGGGTAGAGAGGGTAAAGAAAGGTAGAGAAACATCAATGTGTGGTTACCTCTCACTCACCCCTCACTGGGAACCTGGCCTGCAACGGAGGCATGTGCTTTGATTGGGAATCAAACCTGTAACCTTTTGATTTGCAGGCCGGCACTCAATCCACTGAGCTGCACCAGCCAGGAAGAATTCTTGTTTCTTCAATCTATTCTGATTGAATGTTTATTTCTTCCTTCTGCTCCAAATCGTTGATTCGAGTCCTGGTTTCCTTCCCTTCATTGTTGGTTTCCTGTATATTTTTCTTTATTTCACTTTGCATAGCCTTCACTTCTTTCTCTGCTTTGCATACATACTCAATCAATTCTGTAAGCATCCTGATTACCAGTGTTTTGAACTCTGCATCTGATAAGTTGGCTATCTCCTCATCACTTAGTTCTTTTTTGGGAGCTTTGATCTGTTCATTAATTTGGGCCATATTTCATTGTTTTGACACACCTGTTATCTTGTAAGGGGCGGAACCTTAGATATTCACCAAGGCGGGGCACCCTACTTTGCTGCATTGTGGTGCAGTTTGTGGGGAAGGGGTCAGAGGGAACAGTGCCGCTTGCTCAGCTCTCAATTTGCTTTCAGCCACTTCTCCTATTCACAAGGAAATTGGGCTCTTGTGGTGCTGACTCCCAGTTGAGAGAGCTTGTATATGTTCTAGGACCCCGTGGGTCTCTCCAACGAATTCTCCTGTGAGGCTGGGAGTTTCTTCTGCTGCCCCACGTTTTTATAGCCAGAGGTTTTGAGGCTTTATTTCCCTACACTGGAACCATGGGTTACATGATCTTTCTCATTCCTTATTTGCTCCTCCTGGCTTACCTTCAGTGAATGTGGGATATCCTGCTCTGCCAGTTGCTGCATCACCTGCCTGGTCCGCCACCTTGCCACGCGTCCTCTGGGCCCCTCCTACCCATCTGAATGAATGTTTCTTCTTTCACTCCTTGGTTATCAGATTTCCATACAGTTCAATTTTCAGGTGGGTCTAGTTGTTTTTTGTTTTTAAATTTGTTGTTGTCCTTTTGGTTCTGCAAGGAAGAAAAGCATATCTACCTATGCCTCCATCTTGGCCAGAAGACCCAAATTCTGTATTGTGATGGCAGCTTTTGAATCTCTGTTAGTCACTCAGGCTACTGAACTCCCATTAAGTCTTTCTTTAGCTTCTGTATTTGAGAAAATCAGTGTAATCCTCCTGTCTGGAAATGAGGATGTGTCCATAGTTTTGTTATAAGTCACCATACACACAGGGTTTAGTTTAGATGTTTAGATGCTTCCTATGGGGTAACCAAGTAAGAAGACCCTTCTGGTTTTCTGTTTCTTAGGAAGGAGGGCAGTTAAGTCCCATGGTGACTCCAGACTCTTCTGATTACTCCATCTGCCTTCTAGGTAGCCACTGAGAAACTGAGAGAATCAAAAGGACTGGGGACTACTGGAGAAGTTGTTCTGTTTTCTGACTCCTTTAAAAACATCTTATTTCTAAGGCATCAATTTCTTTTGTCCCAGCACAATATTTTTATCTTTGGTTACTTATATAATGATAACAATTATTTGTGTTATTTATTGGTGCTCATTGGTCCCTGGGACCCCTGGTAATTTAAGTGCTACCATCAGAAGAAGGTTCACAGTTTGGCCCCCAGCTGCCAATGAACACAAACTCAGACCCACTAGCAGCCAGGCTTGTGTCTATAGAGAGTAATGACTGGCATTGGAGAGCTAAGAAGCACACACTCACAGTTCATAGTAAGGCACTTGGGATGAGGTAGGAATGCATAGCACCGGCAGCAGCCACTATAAAATGTAACAAAATCACACACCTATCCATGAGCCCACTGAGCCATGGTGATGAGTCAGGTACCTTTGCTCTAGGCTAAAAAAAGGCATTGGGTCATTGTCCTCCCATCAGCCCAGCTTTTTGGAATCCATCTTTTGAGAACAACAGAGAATCCCATCCTGGATCTTGTTTTTGAACAGAGGTGCTAATTCAGGTCACAGGAAAAGCAGTGGGGACCCCCATCTGGAGGTCTCACATGGCTGCCTTTATTATTTAAGTCAGGACACCCTGTTCTAAGTACAGAAGGAGCCAAGTCTCACATACACACGGAAGAGTCAGAGGGAGGAAGTTCCCACAAAAAGGTTTGTCTCTCAAGCCTACTGACTAGCTGTAGACACACCGAACATCCCCCAAATCTGTTAGATTTTGAATTAGGGATTTTAGGACTTTTTTTCCTTACCCAAGTGAACACATTTTCACCACCATTGGTATAAATAGTTTTCTGAAAAATAAAAGTAACAACAAACAGACAAAAACCAATCAGACAGTTCAGGAAACCAGTGAGTCAAAAATATCTTTTTTATTCCTTTAAAAAATGTGTGTGCCTTAATTTATAAATAGAATCATATATGATATATATTCTGTTCTACAACTTTTTTTCCCTCTTGTCTGTGATTTTATGGTTCTTGTTTCTCTCATCTCTGGCCTTGTCCTCGCCTACCTCCACCCCTCTTTCTTTTTCTTCCATCCTCATTCTTTTGTGAAAGAACAAATATGCCTTTATTTTCAAAGAGGCAGCCTCAAAAACATTGCGTATGATGAGAAAAAAATGTTCAGTCATTAAGAACACAGGTTCTGGAGCCAGACTGCCTGGGGTTGATTCCTAGCTCTATTGCTCTGTCGGGTAAATTACTTAGCCTCTCTGTCTCTGAGTTTCCCTACTTGCAAAATGGGGGTGCAGATAGTAATAATACCTACTTCTTAGAGATGTGGAATAAATTAAATGGGGTGATATTTAAAGCACTTAGAGCAATAGCACACGGTAAGTATGCAACATATTTTAGTTCTTATTGACTAAGAGCTTCTGTTTCAGTGTTTGCGTATTTTAAAATATAGCCGTTCTCTTTCTGGCTATCTCCTCTATTAGCATAACCCATTTTCTCTCTCATCTTCCTTCTCCTGTAGACTTTTTCTTCCTCTTTTCCTCCTCTTCTTATTGCCATAAATTCTCCTACTCCTCTTCCTTCTCTCATATGTCTATTCTTTTCCAATTTCCTGTACTTGCCACTGTAGACACAACAAGCCATAATAGCCTCATAGACACCCAAAGCCATTGTCACAGCTGGGGCTATCACAGTTTCAGTTGGCCCAGTTCAGGCTGGAAATCAGATTGCTTCCATCATGAGTTGCACAGTGAATACCTCAGCAGCACCAGAAATGACTTGCCCGAACGTGGGAGAGACTCACCCTTGAGCTCTTGGGTAAATTGTGAGGCTGGGGACACCATAAAGACTGGAGCCTTTGTTTTCAAGGACTTGACTCCATTCTTGAGCCTCGGAACATAATCATTGCCATTACGCAAAGGAAGAGGAACACAGTGGGACTGGCAAGGCACAGAGAAGGTACTCTGTACATATTTATTAAAATTAAAAAAATTTTTATTGTTGTTCAAGTACAGTTGTCTGCCTTTTCCTCTCACCACACCCCCTCCCCATATTTATTAAATTAATGAATGGCAACTGCTTGAAGAGTAGTCAAGGAAGGAGTTTGAGTTTTCTTACTGCCAACCAAAGTGCCCCAAAACTAGTGACATAAAACAGCAACCATCATTTTATTATTATTCTCTCTCATGGTTCTAGGTGTTGGCTGGGCTCACTTAGGAGGTTCTTACTTGAGTTCTCTCAAGCAATTGAAATCAGGTGGTGACTAGAGCAGCCGTCCCCTCGAAGACTTCTCTCACATGTCTGGTGATGCACACAGTTGATTCTGGCTGTCAGCTGGGAACTCAGTAGGGCTCTTGGCCAGAACACATACAAATGGTTCTCACATGGTCTGGGCTACCTCACAGCACAACAACTGAGTTCCAAGGGTGAGTGTCCCCAGAGATAAACAGAAAGAAGCTGCATTTCCTTTTCTAACCTAGCTATTATTCTGCCATGCTCAACTCCATGAAGTAAGTCACTAAGGCCAGGCCATATTACAGAGGAGGATTAGAATCCACTCTGATAGGGAGAGTGTTAAAGAATATGATCTTAGACATATTTTAAAACCACTACAATCTTCAAGTTGTGGAGTGCTGTGGAATATTTGGAGTATGCCAGTTAGGGGTACTGTGTTTCTATAATTAAAGGAATGCCAGACAAGAAACATATTCACTTCATTTTAACAGGGCTACGTCTTTGAACCTATATTCACAGGGTCTAATAACCCCTTCCTTAGAGCTTTCCAAGACTCCATATCTTCTTTTTTAAGATTTTATTTATTTATTTTTAAAGTGTGGGGAAGGGAAGGAGAAAGAGAGGGACAGAATCATCAATGTGTGGTTGCCTCTGACGTGCCCCAGTCTGGAGACCTGGCCTGCAACGCAGGCATGTACCCTGACTGGGAATCAAACAGGCGACCCTTTGGTTCGCAGGCCCGCACTCAATCTACTGAACTATACCAGCCAGGGCCCAAGACTCCATGTCTTGATCATAGCCCTCCTTTCAGGTCTGAGGCCCAGGGAATGGGGAGATGAGCCATATGCCACCTATGCCATCCTGTGGGCTTCCTGGGCAGTCTCACAACAAATGTATCAGCTCTTACCATCTTCATTCAACATCTACCGTTCTTCCTGCTAGAGACTATTCCAGACAGGAATCCAGGAATCTGGTAAGCCATTTCTTTCCAGGGCCAGAATAGCCCAGAAACAACCAGGTAAATACAAGACAACTAAGCATCTTATTTTCTTTCATTCTGAGCCTGTGACCAGGGAGGTTAATACTGTGGGAGCTAAAACAAATATTAATACTCTTCCTCTCACATTTTTAGTTCTTTTAGGCTGGACTCATAACAAAATTAAAAGAGACAAACTAACAGGAGAAAATATAAGTTTAATACATATGCATAAGGAATTCACATAGGCATGATCATCCCTGCAAATTCCAAAGACAGTGAGGTAACATTGGGTATTTTTGGTCAAAGGAGAAGGGAGGGGTACAGGGTATTAGATTTCAGAATTAAGAATGGGCAATTTACCGGTAGTTGAAGAAGAGAGGAACACACAGAGTAGGAAAATCCTTGCTAGGTGAGTCAGAAACAATGGGACACAAGGGTTGTTTAGCTAATAGGTACCTGCCTAGAGTCCTCATATTTAACCATACTTAATTCAAATTAGGCTAAGGCAACATCCTAAACTCTCCTTCCTGAAGCAGGTTTCTCTATCTGAATCTCTTAGACAGAAAAGGGGAAAAAGGTCAAAGTTCCTTTCTGACTTTTTTGTTTCTTAATAAACAGCTTAAAATCAATATCCTAGAAGGCAGCTTCAGGGTGGCAGAATGTTGGTACCTTCAGTAGTAACATGAACAGAGAGAGTAAAAAAACAGGGAAATCATCTACACTGAGTCATACACACTGAGCCATGTGCTGCCTAAGATCACAAGCTTTCAAAGAGATAGTTCTAATCCTGGCTCTGCCATTTACTAGCTGTACATAAAGCAAATCATCTATCCTCTCAGCTTCCCCATCCATAAAATGAGAATGATAATAATATCTACCTCATAAGGTCATCAAGCATTAAACAAGGTGATTCATGTAGTGTCAGTAAACTTGGCCCTACAAACTCAGTTGTAAGAAGTTATATTTACCACAATTTAAAAGACTAATATTTTAAAATATTTACAATTCTAAGCCTGCCATCTGCTATGAGTTCCTCTGGCACTTTTCATTTGTTTAGTTCATTTAACATTTATATCGCCTGTGTAGGTATTCATGTGCACATGTATGTATGCATGTACACACACAAATATGAGTGTCTAATTAAAATGTAAACATTTTGAGAACAAAAACAAGGTCTTCCAGTTCTGTCTCCTCACACTGAATGAGACAATACCTTGCAGATGTTCAACAAGCACTATAAGACTCTCTTTTAATAATTCATGATTTTGTCTCATTGAGGCTGACATAGCATGTTGAAACCAGTGAAAATTGTCAAATTTGTGTAGCCTGGTCTATGGAGCATACTAGACTTCAGTGGTTGGTGGGCAAAAAGGAGGAAGCAGGAGCAGGTAGATAATGAAGCTAGAAACCTGACCCAACAATGGAGTTGGCCATGGAGGGAGCCACCTACTCAGTAGCGTAAATTAGCATCTGCATTCATATGGTTCATCTGGTCAACAAAGACAGTCACTGAACTGTCCAAACTTTTGTGACACTTCAAGTTTAGTGTATGACAATTCTGCATTTTGGGGTTTCAGTTAATTTGAGGGTCATGACCTGTCTAGGAGCTATAGATATCAGAGACAAGGCCTAGCCCCTGGGAAAGTTGGCTGGCAAGAGGTAAGCAAGGTATGTCTGTCAGCTCTGGCCAGGTAGCTCAACTGGTTAGAGCATCATCCTGATTTGCCACTGGTACCTCTGTTCAGGGTTAGGGCACACATAAGAATCAATCAATAAATACATAAATAAGTGGAATAACAAATTGATGTTTATTTCTCTCCCTTTCCCTCTCTCTAAAATCAATAAATACATTTTTTTAAAAGAATATATACATATTATCTAAAAAGTCTACTTAAATACTACTCCTTTTTCCAATTACATAACTATATGATTAGATTTTCTTCATATACTTTAACCAGAACAAGTCACAACAAATTGAACACAGTAGAAGAGAATCCAGTTGTTTTTATTAAAACAGACATTAAATAAATTTGCAAAATGTAAAATAATGTCACTCTTCTCAAAAATACATTTTTGTTTTGGAAAATTTAGCTATCTTTCATAAAAATATGTTACTTCCCTTATTTTATTATTTTTAATGGATTAATAAATTAATTTTAGCCTGACTGGTGTGGCTCAGTTGGTTGGGCATCATCCCACAAAACAAATTTCACGGGTCAATATCAATCAGGGTGTTGACTGGAGAGACCTGGTTCTTCTTGCTGATGCACGTAAAGAATTACAGGACTTCCTGCCAAGATGGAGGTGTAGGTAGACACGCTGTACCTCCTCGCACAACCAAAAGAGGGACAACAACAATTTAAAATAAAAAAACAACCAGAACTGACAGAAAATCGAACTGTATGGAAGTCTGACAACCAAGCAGTTAAAGAAGACACGTTCATCCAGACCGGTAAGCAGGGCAGAGGCGGGCAGAGAGGGCTCGTGGCAAGGAGGAGTTTTGTGGAGTGGGACAAGCAACACTACTGTAGCTGGCTGGGGAGACCGAGGCTGGTGGACCCAGTGAAACCTGCAGCTGCTCGACCTGGACCCAGCAGTGCTGAGGCCGGTGGAGTGAATAGTCCTGCATTCACATGCAGATAAACCAGGAGGAACAGCTGGGAAGTGAGACAGACCTCACAACCCAGAGCTCCATTTAGGGGAAATAAAACCTCAAACCACTGATGGAAAACACCTGTGGGGGTTGACGGGGAAGTGGGAGGAGCTCCCAGCCTCACAGGGGAGTTTGTTGGAGAGACCAACAGGGTCCTAGAATGTACACAAGCCCACCCACCTGGGAATCAGCACAGAAGGGCCCACTTTGCTTGTGGGCAGTGGAGGAAGTGATCGAAACCCGGCAGAGAGCTGAGAAGTGCCATTGTTGCTTCTTGGACTGCTCTCCCACATATAGCATCACAACAAAACGATGTGGGTTACCCTGCCCTGGTGAACACCTAAGGCTCTGCCCCTTATACTAAACAGGCACACCGAGAAAAAAAAATGGCCCAAGTGAAAGAGCAGATCAAAGCTTCAGAAAAAATACAACTAAGCCACGAAAAGATAGCCAACCTATCAGATGCACAGTTCAAAACACTGGTAATCAGGATGCTTACAGAATTGGTTGAATTTGGTCACAAATTAGATGAAAAAATGAAGGTTACATTAAGTGAAATGAGGGGAAAATTGCAGGGAACCAATAGGGATGGGAAGGAAACTAGGACTCAAATCAATGGTGTGAACCAGAAGGAAGAAAGAAACATTCAACCAGAAAAGAATGAAGAAACAAGAATTCAAAAAAATGAAGAGAGGCTTAGGAACCTCCAGGACATCTTTAAACATCCCAACATCTGAGTCATAGGGGTGCCAGAAGGAAAAGAGGAAGACCAAGAGATTGGAAACTTATTTGAACAAATAATGGAGTACAACTTCCCCAATCTGGCAAAGGAAATAGACTTCCAGGAAGTCCAGGAAGCTCAGAGGAGTCCCTAAGAAGTTGGACCCAAAGAGGAACATACCAAGGCACATCATCATTAGATTACCCAAGATTAAAAATAAGGAGAGAATCTTAGAAGCAGCAAGAGAAAAGGGGACAGTTACCTACAAAGGAGTTCCCATAAGACTATCAGCTGATTTCTCAAAAGAGATCTTACAGGCAAGAAGGGGCTGTAAAGAAATATACCAAGTCATGAAGGGCAAGGGCCAACATCCAAGATTACTCTATCCCGCAAAACTTTTATTTAGAATGGAAGGGCAGATAAAGTGCTTCTCAGATAAGGTCAAGTTCAAGGAGTTCATCATCACAGAGCCTTTATTATATGAAATGTTAAAGGGATTTATATAAGACATGGACAACAGGAACTCAACGGGGAATTGGGAAGGGGAGAGGGAGGGAAAAGATGCAGAGAATAAGTAGCATAAATGGTAGGTAGAAAACAGACAGGGGGAGGTTAAGAATCATATAGGAAATGTAGAAGCCAAAAAACTTATGTGTATGACCCATGGACAAGAACTAAAGGGGGTGACTGTGGACAGTGGTGTGTGGGGTGGAGGGGAGTAAAGGGGGGAAAATGGGACAACTGTAATAGCGTAATCAATAAAATACATTTAAAATAAATAAATAAATAAAGATGTCACACACACACACAAATAGAATTACAGATCAGCAAATCTATTAGCATGTAATCAGTTTATTAGTGACCCGTTTGCATGAAAGAGAACGGAACTGGGTAGAGTGGGGGATGAAAGGCAAAGTTTCAGGGCAAAAGTAAGAGAGGCTGAAGACCAGGGTGGTAAGCCCCTGGGCAGCCTGAGGCCAGGTGGTCAGAGGCCCTGTGGCCCAGGAGCCGAGAGCGCCAAGAGTGCCCCGAGCCCCCAAGAGAGAGAGAAAGAGCAACTCTTGTTCTGAGGACTTGTATAGTTGGTGGAATAGGAGTAAAAAAAATTACATATTGATGAATGGGTAAATGTGGTGCCAGCTTTCCTGGGGGAATGTGACTACCCAAACTTAGGTATGTGTGGGGGTCTATTAGCCCGAATCCTTATCTTGCTCCAGACTCCATTTGTTCATCTTGTTGTAAAACAAATACATGACAGGGGGCAGTTAATTAAAATTGGGGTGCTTTCCAAAGTTATTTATGAGCTCTTCCGTAAGCATCAGGGACTCCTTTGTAAAACAGATAGTGATCAGAGGAAGGCAATTAACCAAAGTTGTTTTATGGGCTCCTTCTTTGGGCACCGTGGACCCTCTCCCACATTCCAGGCCTTGGGATGAAAGCATAGTTTCAAGATTTTCTTTCCCAGATAGTGGAAATGCTACACAGAATTTCAAGGACTTCCCTTCTTTCTTGCTAACATAGTGTTTCTTGTGATGTTGGAACACCTGGCAATATTATCAGACCAGGCTCAGGACTGCTGAGTTAGCATGTGAGATTTGTCTCCTTCCTCCTCCCTGCCTCAGTTTACTGTTTATTCTACCTAATTGGTAAAAGGAGTTTCCTGACAATCAGGATGCTAGATGCTGGCCAGTAACAGTATTGCAGTCTCAGAGTTCTTCCTATGCTGTCTCCTGCCTCAAGGGCACATGGCTGGTTTGGGGTTCGGTCCCCAGTCATGGTGGGGGTACAAGAGGCAACCAAAAGATGTTTCTCTTTCACATTGCTGTTTCTCTTTCACACTGATATTTCTCTCTTCCTAAATTTCTCTTCCTCTTTCTCCCTCCTTTTTCCTTTCTCTAAAAATAAATAATGAAATCTTTTTTTTTTTTAATTAATTTTAAGCCCTGTTTGGTGTGGCTCACTGGATTGAGCGCCGGACTGCAAACAAAAGGGTTGCTGGATCGATTCCCAGTCAGAGCACATGCCTAAATTGTGGGCCATGTCCCCAGTAGGGGGTGTGCAAGAAGCAACCACACATTGATGTTTTTCTCCCTCTTTCTCGTTCCCTTTCCCTCTGTCTAAAAATAAATAAAATCTTAAAAAACAACAATTACTAGATTTATCACTGTAGGGATAATGGAGTCAGTCAGGCTCCCTCACCTGGATATCCTGGGAACTGGAACTTAGCAGTGTTTCTATAACTGATTAGGACCCACATGCGCAGAATCAAGGTCTGTTGTACAGTCGTCCCTTGCTATATCGCGGTTCACTTATTGCGGCTTCACTGTATCGCAGATTTAAAAAAAAAATGTATATCTAATTCTATATTGTGGAGTTTTTGCTTTATTGTGGGATTTTGCGATATATAGGTGTTTATATATTTATAATTTCAATTATTTTTGCCTAAAAATTTTAAAACAATATAAAAATGTTAATTCAAACATATTAAAAGAGTATTAAATTGAAAGAAAATACACTATGTATTTCATCAGCGGATGAATACTGTACTGTACACAATAGAAATGCAGTACGCGATTATCGCTTGCACAAGTTTGCCAACGTGAGATTGTACATGGCACACTATTGGCTGATGGAATGGAAGGCGACCAACCACAGCACTGTGTTCTGTATCGTGGGCACCTATTGGCTCAGTGACCATAGCATCAGTCTGTTTGCTCTTCCGCACTGTGCCCATATGTTCAGTATCCCTCCTTGTCCACTTCACATCAACGTCTGATCGCTGCGTGTAGTGTTGCTCTGCGGTGTAGTGTTTTTGTGAAATTTTCGTCAAAGTTTGAATTTATTTCAAGCCCTATGATGTCACCCAAATGTTCTGCGCCTTCTAAGGCTTCTGGCAGTGAACCCAAGTGCCAGAGGAATAGGCTTATCGTAAAAGAAAAGGCAGAGCTTCTCGATATGTTAAAGGAAGGCAAAAGCTATGCGGCTGTAGGCTGCCATTACAGGATCAACGAATCTACTGTTTGCTACATAAAGAAAGATGAGAAGAATATTAGGTCTACGGCAACAATGACTTTCAACAAGACTGCAAAGAGGGTGGTCACTTCCCTCAATAAGGCCATTGTGAGGATGGAGTCTACATTGGCCCTGTGGATAAATGCCTGCAGGAAAAATAATATCTCGTTGGATACCAACACCATCCAGACAAAGGCCAAGAAACTTTATGATAGTTTTGCAGAGAGCACGGATGTTCACGTCGGTGATGAGGATGAAGACAACAACAACGACACAGAAGCAGGACCATCGAGTGCTTCTCCCAGCAGACCAACCCCATTCAGTGCCAGCAAGGGCTGATTTGACAATTTCAGAGACGCTTTGGACTCAAGAGCGTTTCTCTGCATGGAGTAGCTGCCTCTGTAGATGTCTACTCACAACCGTTGATGGATGAAGGCCTGACGGAGATGATGAAGTCAGTGAGTGAAGAAGAGGACGAGGAACAAGACAAACAATGGGTTGGAGAAGAGGAGGAGGTTGGCCTAACACTCCATCGTCTTGCAACCATAGTCAGAATGGCCAAACAACTTCAGCGAGTGGCTGAAGAATGGGACCCTCAGACGCTTCGTTCGCTGTACTTCGTAAATACAATTGAGAGTGGCATGTCAGTTTATAAAAACCTTCTTACTCAGAAGAAAAATCAGCACCAGCAACTCCCCATAACAATGTTCATCACTTGGACAAAGAGATCAGTTACGCCTACACCTTTATGGAAATAGAAGTTACCGCCCAGGGCAAAAATACTGCACCACCTGATGCAGCGTCTGATGAAGTGGTGCCTTCAGAAGAGCTGTAATGCTCTTCTTGGCTATGCAGTACATTCATCTCATTGTCATTACCTTCATCGCCATCAGTATTGCACAGTTACATAATTCATGATCTTCATCATTCAAGTTATAGTATACTTCACTGGTGAGTACCCATATAGAATTTTATATGTTGTTAAAATTACGTAGGTTTAAGAGTGTAGAAAGTGTTTAAGAGCATATGAAGTGTTTATAAGAGTGTGGGAAAGGTTAATAAGAGAGTGGGAAAGGTTTATAGGTGTGTGGGAAGGGTTTATAAAGCCTTAAAATACATATAAATAATAAAATATAATGCTGCTACTTCACGGATTTTCATCTATCACGGGGGTCTCTGGAATGTAACTCCCATGATAGGTGAGGGATCACTGTACAAGCAGTGATAGTCTATGTTGGTGCCCTGCTGGTTTTATGTGCACTTAGTATATCAGGGAGTCGGGACTTTCTGCAGCATGACTTGAGGCTTGCAGCACGTGTGGAACGCCCCACCCTGAAATAAAGGCATGTCAGACATCCCAAAAAATAATAATTAATTAACTTCAGTAGCTTTAATTTCTAACTTGGTAAATACTGATCAGTATAAGTCATATCAACAAAAGCATTTTTTGGTTCTCAACAATATTTCAAGATATAGAGAGATTCTGAGACCAATACTTTGTGAACCACTGCTCTAACAATTCTTTTTTTTTTTTTTAATTTTGTGGTTCTGGGGACTCTATGCCTTTTATGTACTTTTTGCATCATTTACCCAATGCATTACCTAATTAAATAAATAAATAGATTCCTTAAAACAAAACCCTCTCTATGACTGTTCCCACTAGTAAATAACACAATCTTTTTTTTAATAATTACTTTATTGTTGTTCAATTACAGTTGTCTGCACCCCCTCCAACCCCACCTCCCTTCCCTGCCTCCCTCCTCCCCCTTGGTTCTGTCCATGTGTCCTCCATAGTGGTTCCTGAAAACCCTTCTCCCTATTGTCCCCTCCCCCCTGGCTATTGTTAGACTGTTCTTAATTTCAATGTCTCTGGTTATGTTTTGCTTGCTTTCTGCTTTTGTTGATTATGTTCCAGTTAAAGGTGAGATCATATGGTATTTGTCCCTCACTGCCTGGCTTACTTCACTTAGCATAATGCTCTCCAGTTCCATCCATGCTGTTGCAAAGGGTATAAGCTCCTTCTTCCT
>PVJI01031199.1:0-13358 GCA_004026765.1 Micronycteris hirsuta
TTTGCAGACGACATGATAGTATACTTAGAAAATCCTATAGACTCCGCCAAAAAACTACTCGATCTAATCATTGAATTTGGCAAGACAGCAGGATATAAAGTCAATATCCAGAAGTCAAAGGCATTCTTGTATGCCAACAGTGAAACAGCAGAAACAGAAATCAGGAAAAAAATCCCATTTGATATAGCAACAAAAAAAAAAATAAAATACCTGGGAATAAACCTCACCAAGAAGGTAAAAGACCTGTACTCAGAAAACTACACAACACTCAAGAGAGAAATCATGGAAGACACAAACAAATGGAAACATATACCATGCTCATAGATTGGAAGAATCAACATCATCAAAGTGTCCATACTTCCCAAAGCAATATATAGATTCAATGCAATCCCTATCAAAGTTCCAATGACATATTTCACAGATATCGAAGAAACACTTCAAAAATTTGTTTGGAACCATAAACGTCCCCGAATATCAGCTGCAATTTTGAGAAAGAAGAGAAAAGCAGGAGGGATCACAATTCCTGAGATCAAACTATATTACAAGGCCACTGTAATCAAAACAGCCTGGTACTGGCATAAAAACAGACAGATACACCAATGGAACAGAATAGAGAGCCCAGAAATAAACCCGAGTCTCTACGGGCAATTAATCTTCGACAAAGGGGGCAGAAGCATAAAATGGAATAAAAATAGCCTCTTCAACAAATGGTGTTGGGAAACCTGGATGGCTACATGCAAAAAAATGAAACTAGAGCACCAACTTACACCATATACAAAAATAAATTCAAGGTGGATAAAAGACTTAAATGTAAGTCGTGATACCATAAAAGTTCTAGAGGAAAACATCGGTAGGAAAATCTCAGACATTACACGCAGTAGCATCTTCAGTGATATGTCCCCTAGAGCTAGGGACATAAAGGAAAGAATAAACAAATGGGATCTTATCAAAGTAAAGAGCTTCTGTGGGGCTGAAGAAAATAGTATTAAAATAAAAAGAGAACCAACTGTATGGGAAAACATATTTGCCAATGATACCTCAGATAAGGGTCTGATCTCCAAAATATACAAAGAACTCATACGACTCCACTCCAGGAAGACAAAAAACCCAATTAAAAAATGGGCAATAGACATGAACAGACACTTCTTGAAAAAAGACATAAAGAGGGCCCAGAATCATATGAAAAGATGCTCAATATCATTAGCCATCAGAGAGATGCAAATTAAAACCACGATGAGATACCACCTCACACCAGTCAGAATGGCCATCATCAACAAAGCAACAGATGACTGTTGGAGGGGATGTGGAGAAAAGGGAACCCTACTGCACTGTTGGTGGGAATGCAGACTGGTACAGCCATTGTGGAAAACAGTATGGAACTTCCTCAGAAAAAAGAAAATGGAACTGCTCTTTGACCCAGCAATTCCACTACTGGGATTATACCCTAAGAATCCTGAAAAAACAATTGAAAAGAACCTTTGCACTCCTATGTTCATAGCAGCACAATTCACAATAGCTAAGTGCTGGAAACAACCTAGATGCCCATCTACAAATGAATGGATCCAGAAACTATGGTACATTTACACAATGGAATTCTACATAGCAGAGAGGAAGAAGGAGCTTATACCTTTTGCAACAGCATGGATGGAACTGGAGAGCATTATGCTAAGTGAAGTAAGCCAGGCAGTGAGGGACAAATACCTTATGATCTCACCTTTAACCGGATCATAACCAACAAAAGCATAAAGGAAGCAAAACATAACCAGAGACACTGAAATTAAGAACAGTCTAACAATGGATAGGGGAGAGGGGGGAGGGGAGAGGCTGCAAATAACTGTAATTAAACAAAAAAATTAATTAAATTAAAAAAAAAATGTTTCCCTAATATGATGAGAGAAGGAGTCACACAAATCCAGGAAGCACAGAGAGTCCCAATCAAGAGGAACCCAAAGAGTCCCACTTCGACACATCATAATTAAAATGACAAAATTCTAAGACAAAGAGAGAATCTTAAAAGGAGCTAGAGGGAATCCGGAAGTAACATACAAGGGAGCCCTGATAAGTTTAGAAGCTGAATTCTCAATGGAAACGCTCCAAGCAAGAAGCGAATGGCAAGAAATATTCCAAGTAATGAGAACCAGAGGCCTTCAACCAAGACTACTCTACCCAGCAAGGCTCTCAATCAAGATAGACGGCCAAATAAGGAGCTTTCAGGAAAAAGAAGTCTAAAAGATTACACTTCCACCAAACCAGCTCTGCAGGAGATGCTAAAGGGACTACTTTAAGTAGAGGAAGAAAAAGGGAGAAAAAGAGGGAAACACAAGTACCAAAAAAAACCAAACAAACAATGAATAAGTACCTATCAATAATAACCTTAACCATAAATGAATTAAATGCTCCAATCAAAAGACACAGAATAGCTGAATGGATAGGAAAGCATTACCCACACATATGCTGACTACAAGAGACCCACCTCAGGACAAAAGATCTACAGAGACTGAAAGTGAAGAGCTGGAAACAAATTTTCCAATCAAGCAGACAGGAAAAAAGAAGCCAGGGAAGCAACACTCATATCAGACAAAAATAGACTTGAAAAAAAGGGCCATAAAGAGAGACCCAGAAGGATATTTCATAATACTCAAAGGAAGAATCCACGAAGAACACATAAACATTGTAATTATATATGCACCCAATATAGGAACACCCAAATACATAAAGAAAATCTTGGAGGACTTCAAGAAACATATTGAGAGCAACAGAATTATAGTAGGGGACTTTAACAACCCATGTAAAAAATGGACAGATCTTCCAAACAAAATATCAACAAAGATATTGTGGCATTGAACAATTCCCTAGATGAAATGGACTTAACTGATATATATAGAACCTTTCACCGCAAAGAGGCTAAATTCTCATTCTTTTTAAATGCACATGGAACCTTTTCAAAGATAGAACATATGATAGGACACAAAACAAGCCTCAACAAATTCAAGAAAATTGAAATCATATCAAGCATTTTCTTTGACTACAAAGGACTGAATCTAGAAACCAACCTCAAGGAAAAAAAACCCAAAACACTCAGACTCATACAGATTGAACAGCATGTTATTAAACAATGAATGGGTCAAGAATGAGATTAAGGAAGAAATCTAATAGTTTCTGGAAACAAATGATAATGAAATGACAACAACCTAAAACTTATGGGACACAGAGAACGCAGTTCTGAGAGGGAAGTTCATAGTGATACAGGCCTACCTAGAAAAGATAGAAACATTTCAAACAAACAACCTTACCCTACAGCTACAAGAACTCGAGGAACAACAACAAAGTCAACCCAGAGGAAGTAGAAGAAAGTAAATAACCAAGATTAGAGCAGAATTCAGTGACATAGAAACTAAAAGCACAGTTTTAAGGATCAAGGAATCCAGGAGCTGGTTCTTTGAAAAGATAAACACAATCAACAAGCATTTAAGCAGGCTCGTCAAGAAAAACAGAGAGAAGACCCAAATAAACACAATCAGAAATGAAAGAGGAGAGATTACAACTGATATCACAGAAATACAACGGATTGTAAGAAACTACTGTAAAGAACAGTATGCCAAGAAATTTGAAAACCTAGATGAAGTGAACAAATTTCTAGAAAAATATAATCTTCCAAAACTCAATGAAAAGGAAGCAGAAAGCCTGAACCAACCAATAAAAGCAGACGAAATTGAAGCAGTAATCAAAAAACTCATGACACACAGAAGTCCTGGACTGGATGGTTTCACCAGAGAATTCTACAAGGCGTTTAAGGAAGAGCTAACCCCTATCCTTCACACACTGTTCCAAAAAATTCAAAACGATGGAAGACTACCAAACACTTTTTATGAAGCAGCAGCATCCTAATCCCAAAACCAGATAAAGACAAAACAAAGAAAGAAAACTTCAGGCCAATATTGCTGATGAACAGAGGCGCTAAAATCCTCAACAGAATATTGGCAAATCATATCCAGCAATACATTAAAAAGATCATACACCATGATCAACTGTGATTTGTGGGAAACCGGCCTATAGCCATTTCTTGGCATAGTCAGGATGGATGAGGTACCTCTGTACAGCAGAAGCATTGTTGGCAGTTCTCCTATATATCTCCTTTTACATACTTGCTTTTGTTGAATAATTGGTGGTAGGATTTTTAGATATTGGCACTTCGCTATTGAACATTGGCACAATCTTATGATTTTGTTAGAATGACTTACTGACCACGAAAAAAGCCCCTAACCTACCTTGGCTATTTTTATCCATATAAAAGGGTTAAGAAAAAGAATAAACTTTTAGCAGGACAGCTGCCAACGTTGAAGAAGGTCATTGGCCCTAGCAACGCCTCCTGAACAATAAACACTTGTAGGCTCAAGGAGCCACAACCCACCTCCCCCAAGATAGATAATGTATGCCCTTGACTAAGAAACTAACTCTGAAAACAACCATTTGTTCTCATAAGTGAAATCTGAATGTTCTGTACTGTTCTAACTGCTCATGTATCAGCCTTTTTCTGCCTTGATGATTTGCAACTTGCACCTGCTTTTTCTCACACTGATTGTAAGAAACTTCTTTATAAAAATACAGTAGAATTATCATAGGGTGTCAGTCTGGCCCTAGGGGCCTGGATGGCCCAACCAGATCCCTGAGGTTTGGCCATCCTCCTACACCCCTCAGAGAGTGTATGAAGTTGATCCTTTCACCTGACCGCTCCCTCCTTCGGGGACCCAAGGACCGCAGAGGCTGGACCTCTGCAGTGATTCATCTTAGGGATGCAAGGATGGTACAATACTCAAAAATCACTAAATGTAACACATCACATAAATAAAACCAAAGACAAGAATCACATGATCATATCAATAGATGTGGAAAAAGCATTCGATAAGGCAGAACACCCATTTATGATAAAAACACTCAGCCAAGTTGGAATTGAGGGAGCTTTCCTCAACATAATAGAGGCCATATATAAGACACCTACAGCCAACATCATACTGAATGGGCAAAAACTAAAATCTTTCCCATTAAGATCAGGAAAAAGACAAGGTTGTCCACTATCACCAATTCTGTTCAACATAGTATTGGACTTTTAGCTACTTCAAGCAGGCAAAAAGAGGGAAAAAAAGCATCCAAATTGGAAAGGAGGAAACAAAACTGTCATTGTTTACAGATGACATGTTAGTGTACAGAGAAAATCCTGTACACTCCACCAAAAAACTACTCGACCTAATCAATGAATTTGGCAATACAGTGGGATACAAAGTCAATATCCAGAAATCAAAGGCATTTTTGTATAGCAACAATGAAACATCAGAAGCAGAAATCAGGAAAAACGTTCCCATTTGATATAGCAACAAAAACAACAACAACAACAAAAATACCTAGGAATAAACCTAACCAAGGAGGTAAAAGATCTATACTCAGAAAACTACACAACACTGAAGAAAGAAATCATGGAAGACACAAACAAATGGAAACATATACCGTGTTCATGGATCAGAAGAATCAAAATCATCAAAATATCTATACTACCCAAAGCAACTTATAGATTCAATGCAATCCTTATCAAAGTACAAATGGCATATTTCACAGATGTAGAACAAACACTTCCAAAATTTATATGTGCCGGGGTCCCTCCCCAGCCAGGTCCAGGGGGTCCTACAGGTGATCGTGGGGGGGGGGCGGAGTCGGCGAACGAGTAACGACATGCGATGGTGTAGCTTCCAGCTCGTCGGCCAGATGCTTCTGCCTTCTGGCTTCAGAGACCTTTATTTATATACTTTTTTGCAAGCTCAAGTGGTAGGGGGATTCTACATCTCAAGTGGTTTTTTCGTAATACATTGCTTTGCAGTAGTTCCGGACAAGCATGATATATGTATTAAACAAGTCAAACGAGTGTTGCAATAAAACTTTTGCTTTGCAAGCTATATCTCTAAACTTAGCTAGTTGGCAAGCTTTTAGCTCTAATCTTACTTATTGATCAGCAAAGTGTCTAACCACATTATCTTAATACCTTGATTTCTCGGAGCTAGGCACACTCTTTGGTTACAATGAGCGAGCCACACGTCTGGCACAAGGCCTGGCATGAGACTGTTTCAGCTTTCTAGTAGTGGCCACGCGGAAGACTCTTGTGGTTATGTGACTAATGTCTGTCTCTTACTTTAATCTGTGTCTCCTCTGCTTTCCATCCATTTAACAGTCTCCCAATTCCCCTGATATTTATGCATATCTATTATTTGCTGTCTTAACTTTCTCTTGACCTCTTTGGACAATACACACCAAAGGGGAGGGGTGTTGATCTTTTAATGGCTTCTGAAAGAGGTAGCTTGTGGTAATTCTGCCAATAACCATTAATATTAACCCAATGGATTCCTCTATAATAAATGCCTGTATAGGGTAATGGGGGGTCTGTAGGCCTAGGGGTCGTGGTAAAGGGAAAACAATAGAGAGCTGACTAAACTTGCCTCTTAGACCTAATTCTACTCTCAGGGGCCCATATTCTCCCTGAGGTGGTGGGGGCAAATGAGGGCATAGGGCTTGGGCCAAAAAGTTTCCTCCATTCCCGTTCCTGATGAGTCTTATACCATTTAGGGGGGCATATGGGAGTGAGGGTACTTTCCACTAGACTATCATTGTAATTTTCCAAGAACTCTGTCCCATTATAGGAATTGCCATCTGTCCCAGTCCCACAATAAATCACACTGACCCCAAGCAAAGGAAATGATAGAGTGATTTAGCAGAGAAATGCATGGTGCTTTTCCCTGCCGGTTCCAGTGTGTGGGTCATTGGCGCCCTCCAGGACTTTGTTAATCCACAGTGGGGTGGACTCAGCTCCCAGCATATATGGAACCGTAAATGACCCCGAATATCTCTTGCAATTTTGAGAAAAAAGAGCAAAGTAGGAGGGATGACAATGCCCGATATCAAACTGTATTACAAAGCCACTGTAATCAAAACAGCCTGGTATTGGCATAAAAACAGATAGACCAATGGGACAGAATAGAGAGCCCAGAAATAAACCCAAGTCTCTATGGCCAATGAATTTTCAACAAAGAGAGAAGCAGCATAAAATGGAGTAAAAGTAGCCTCTTCAACAAATGGTGTTGGGAAATCTGGACAGCTACATGCATAAAAATGAAACTCGAGGAGACTTCCGCCAAGATGGTGGTGTAGGTGGATGCACTCGCCGCCCGCACATCCAGAGTGTCTAAACAACAAACGCAGTAGCGAAAAATTAAACAACCAGAACGGACAGAAACGAACTGAAGTGAAGTCCCGACACCCAGGAGGTTGGAGAGGACTAACATCCAGGCCAGTAAGTGGGGCAGAACCAAGCGGAGGAGCTGAGTGAGAGGCAGTTTGCATGGAGGGACTCACGCCGCGAGCACCTGAACAGGGCTCGACCCCAAACAACAGGTGAATCCCGCAAGCCAGTGGCGTTTCTGGAGAGGCCAGTGGGAGCCAGCAGAGCCGAGACTGGCAGAAAAGGCAGTGGGGAACTGGGAAACGGAGAGGTGACGGGAGCCGGCGGTGATCGGCAGTTGCCATTGCTTCCTCCCAGGCCCCGCTCCCAGAGGAAACGTCACCCAAAAAGCGACCCAGGTTACCGGCACTGGCGAGCCTACAAGTGCACCGAGATAAAAAGAATGAAAATGGCCAAAATGAAAGATCAGAACAAATTACAACTAACGGATGACGACATAGTCAACCTATCAGATGCTCAGTTTAAAATGCTGGTAATCAAAATGCTAACAAAACTGGAAGATAGGTGGACGCAAATAATTGAACAAATGAAGAATACGATAAGGATAATGGAGGAAGATTTACAGGGAACCAATAGGGAAAAAAAGGAAGCTGGGACTCAAACCAATGGGATGGACCAGAAGGAAGAAACAAGAATTCAAAAAAATGAGGAGGGACTCAGGAAGCTCAGAGACATTTGTAAACAACCCAAGATCCGGATCATAGGGCTGCCAGAAGGACAAGAGGAACACCAAGAAATTGAACGTATTTTTGAACAGATAATGAAGGAGAACTTCCCAGATCTGGCAAAGGAAATGGGCTTCCTGGAAATCCAAGAAGATCAGAGAACCCCAAAGAAGTGGGACCCAAAGAGGAACACACCAAGGCACATCATAATTACATTACCCAAGATTAAGAATAAGGAGAAAATCTTGCAAGCAGCAAGAGAAAAGGAGACAGTTACCTACAAAGGAATCCCCATAAGACCGTCAGCGGATTTCTCAAAGGAGATCTTCCAAGCAAGAAGGGGCTGGAGAGAGATATTTCAAATCACGAAAAGCAAGGGCCTACAACCAAGAATAATCTATCTAGCAAAACTTTCATTTAGAATGGAAGGGCAGATAAAGTGCTTCTCAGATAAAGTCAAGTTCAAGGAGTACATCATCATGTAGCCTCTACTATATGAAATGTTAAAAGGTTTTGTATGAGGACTCAGGAACGAAGGCACCGAGGCCAGATCAGCTACCGGGGAATTCAGATCGGTCACAGCCAAGATGCTTGTGAGGTAAGCAAGCAAAATACAACCAGAGAAACAAAATAGAACCAGAGACATTGAAGTTTAGAACATTCTGGCAGTACCCAGAGGGGAGGCGGAAGGGGAGAAGGGGGACAAGGGTATTCAGGAACTGCTATAAAGGACACATGGACAAAACCAAGGGGGAGGGGGGAAGCAAGGGAGGGAGGTGAGTTTGCCTGGGGTGGGGTGGGGGGAGGGTAAATGCCGACAACTGTAATTGAACAACAATAAAATAATTAAAAAAATTATAAAATAAAATAAAGTACACTCCAAAAAAAAAAAAAAAGAAAAGAAACTCTAGCACCAACTTATACCATAGAGAAAAATGAATTCAAGGTGGATAAAAGACTTAAATAAAAGTCGTGACACCATAAAAGTCCTAGAGGTAAACATCGGAAGGGAAATCTCAGATATTCCATGCAGCAACAAGCAAGGGACAGAAAGGAAAGAATGAAAAAATGGGACCTCAACAAAATAAAAAGCTTCTGCCTGGTTAAAGAAAACAGTATTAAACTAAAAAGAGAACCAACCATATGGGAAAACATATTTGCCTATGGTACCTCAGACAAGGGTTTGATCTCCAAAATAATATATAAAGAACTCCTACGACTCCACTCCAGGAAGACAAAAAAATAAATAAATAAATAAAAACTGGGAAAAAGACTGACAGACACTTCTCCAAGGAGGATATATAGAGGGCCCAGAGACATATGAAAAGATGTTCAGCATCACTAGCCATCATGGAGATGCAAATTAAAACCACAATGAGATACCACCTCACATTGGTTAGAATGGCCATCATAAACAAAGCAACAAACAAGTGTTGACAAGGATGTGGGGAAAAGGGAACCCTAGTGCACTGTTGGTGGGGATGCATATTTGTGAAGCCACTGTAGAAAACAGTATGGCATCTCCTCAGAAAACTAAAACTGGAACTGCCTTTTGACCGAACAATTCCACTGCTGGAATTATACACTAAGAGTCCTGAAACCCCAGTCCAAAAGAACCTATGCACCCCAATGTTCATAGCAGCACAATTTACAATAGCCAAGTGCTGGAAGCAACCTAAGTGCCCATCAGCAAATGAGTGGATCAAGAAACTGTGGTGCATTTACACAATGAAATTCTATGCAGAAGAGAAAAAGAAGGAGCTTATACCCTTTGTGACAGCATGGGTGGAACTGGGCAGCAATATGTTAAACAAAATAAGCCAGGTGGTAATGGAGAAACACCATATGATGTAGCAGTGATTTCCACACGTGTGTAAACACGCAGTCCTGAGAATTTACACGTTTTGAGCACAGCTCCGTGTGACTCCTGTGTGAGCAAGTGTGGATCATGTCTGTGGGATGGGAATTCTCTAATAGGAATTTGGCAAAGGTGTATCTTAAAAAATTGTGGCTTGCTGATCTCTGAATATTGCTTTCACCTGGTCCTGTCTGCCACCAGACATGAATCAACATCCTGATGCCTTGCTATGAGTAATCCTACCTGTTCTGCTTAATCCCATGAATAATCAATCCTATGTAAATTGCTAATGCCCCTGATAAAAACCCTGGCTGGGCAAGCCACGAGGCTTTTTCCTGGAAATGGGAGGAATCAGCCACGTAGCCCCGGTCTTTCTTTCCCCGCGTGTCTCGGTACACGCATCCGAGTCACGGTCACCCACGGGTATCGGCAGGCCCGAGCTACCCCGTGTCAATATGATCTCACCTTTAACCTGAACATAATCAACAAAAGAAAGAAGCAAACAAAATATAACCAGAGACATTGAAATTAAGAATAATCTAACAATAGCCAGAGTGGAGGGGAAGGGGACTGTGGGGAGAAGGGTGTTCAGTTACTGCTACTATAAAGGACACATGGACAAAACCAAGGGGATGGGTGGAAGCAAGGGAGGGAGGTGGGTATGGATGGGGTCAGGGAATGGGAAGGGGAGAAAATATAGAAAACTTTAATTGAAGAACAATAAAGTAATTTTAAAAATGACTCTTTTCATCTTCAGCCATTCATCTTTGGCAGAGAGATACCCTGCTGCTTTTAGGCCCCAGTTTTTTTCTGTATACTTTTTTGGCTCTCGTGTTCTAGGCTGTGGATACCCACTTAGAGTTTAGACACCACTCTTCTCAGGGGAGGG
Source organism: Micronycteris hirsuta (assembly GCA_004026765.1). Lineage (NCBI taxonomy): Eukaryota > Metazoa > Chordata > Mammalia > Chiroptera > Phyllostomidae > Micronycteris > Micronycteris hirsuta. The sequence goes on from PVJI01031199.1 coordinate 10,695, forward strand.
GTCTAACCTGAGGCTTAATTATCCTTCCAGTGTAGCCACATGTGGATGTCCACCCAGACAGCCCTTTTGCGTCCACTCCTCACCAGACAGGTTGTGCCAAAGGTATTGGTTCTTTCTGTCCAAGGTAAAACTCCTCTCTCGCTATAGTTCTGTTTTTTGTTCTGGGTAATTTCTACAAAAATTAGTTGTAATTTCTGATTGGTTCTGGGAGGAGGTTAGTGTGGCTTCCACACAGTCCTCTGACATCTTGAAACCTGTCCAGAACTTCTTAAACAATTCAACAAAATTAATAGAAGTAATAAAATAATTGATTAAGAATTAAATGCAAACTGAATATACAGAAATCTATCTCCTCCATAGCACTAATAAAAAATGAAACATGATAATTGAACAACAATAAAGTAATTTAAAAAAATAAATAAAAAAAATGAAACATGAAGTAAAGAAAGTAATTCCATTTACAACTGTGTAGAAAAGAAATAAATGCCTGTGAATTGGAATAAAGAGGTGAAGAACATGCACTGTCAAATGAAAGGATATTGTAGAGAAAAAGTACAAACATCACAAAAAAATAATGGAAGCATAACTCATTCCTATACAATGGGAAGATAAAATTGTTATAATTACAATACTTCCCAAAGCTATTAGTTCAATTCAAACCTTTTCACACTACTTCTTAAAAGACAGAATACTTTCTTAAGAAACTTTCTTAAGAAAGAAAGAGGGGTTAAAACAACATTAGAGAAATATAAGTGTAATATTCAAAGAAGTGAATAAGTGAAAAGTGACCTTTTAAAAATATTTTTTAATCTTCACACAAAGATATATTTTATTTATTTTTCAGAGAGGGAGGGAGAGAGAAACAGAGAGAGAGAAATAACTGTGAGAGAGCAACATTGATCACTTGCTTTTTGTATACCCTCCCTTATCAGGGATTGAACCCCTGACTGGGTAATAAACCAGCAACATTCCTGTGAACGGGATGATGCTGCAACCAACTGAGCCACCTGACCAGAATGGCATTATTTTTACTTGGAACATGTATGTGACTTCGCATCACGTTGGTTTTATTGTGGAAAAGCTAGTTCAAAACCACTTAGTGTTGGCACGAACATGTTCATAAGAACAAACAGCATCCATGCGGAATCAATGTGGAGGCTGCACACCACATAAGCTGATATGAGCAGGTCTGATTCAAAATATAACAGGAGTTTGAAGGGGATGTGGGGAGAAGGGTTTTCAGTTACTAATACTATAAAGGATACATGGAAAAACCAAGGGGGAAGGTGGAAGCAAGGGAAGGAGGTGGGGTTGGATTGAGTGGGGTGGGGAGGGGAGAAAATGCAGACAACTGTAATTGAAGAACAATAAAGTAATTATTGAAAAAAGAAAAGAAAAACCAGGATCACAAGTAAGTTGTGGCTTTAGGGCAAAAGTATCCTGTCACTCTCCAAGCCAGACAATAGCAAATTCTTTCGCAGAGAGTTGAGTATGAATTTTCTGATCAATTTGACTTTGTTGAATCATTTGCTGAGTAGTACTAGTGAGAAGAAAATCAACCACATGAGTGGTTTGAATGGATTCAGTAAGGGCTACAGATGCAGTAGTCTCGGCTCCAATTATTACAAGAGCAGAAACCATGCAGGGAATAAACATGCCTGGTCGGTCCTGACAGGACCATCATGACACGGGCAAGGGCTTTCTTGAGAGCACTTAATCCTCCCGGATCGACACACTCCCAAGTAAGTTTAACAGGAACCCAAGCCTGAGTCTGCTGGTGAATGAAATATGGTGGTAAGATTTAATTGAGTGACATTCATATGGGTTAAGCAGCTGGTATATCTAGTGCCAGGGATAGTAGTAAAAGTACATACAATAGAAGTGTCATTATACATAAGTTCAAGTTTACCAGGGATGGCGACAAACAGATAAGGATAAGTACATACAGTAACCCAGGAATGTTTAATATTCCAAATGTTAAAGTAACCAAAGATTTATCTCCCCTTCAGATGAGTTGAAATTGTACTGTCTGATGGTCAACAAAAAGGAGCCCCATCTTCCAAGTAGAAGTATGATTAAGATATTTTCTTCTGAGAATAGGGGCTCCTGCTCCTCTGCTGTGCTAACTAAACTTATTGTATATTTGGAGGGGCGTTCAGTCCCCTACTGCTGAACCTGTTATAGCACGTACCTTCTATTGTGCACCCCGCTTTTCTTCTACTAGAGGGGTGCTAGTGATATTAATTAATGATGGTGCTTGATCATGACATAATTTTCAAGTGACTGGTTCAGTTGATCTGCCATCTATTTGACATAAAAGAAAATTGAGATGTTTGGTATTGTCCCGTGGCCTTTCTCTTTTAAATCTTATTGCTCCAACTAAGTAAAGATGTACTGCAGGCAGAGACAGTTGAGTGGTATAATTAGCTATTGCATAAGAATACCACTTAGACCTGGCTGGTGTAGCTCAGTGGATTGAGCGCGGGCTGGGAACTAGAGGGTCCCGGTTCGATTCCCAGTCAGGGCACATGCCTGGGTTGCAGGCCAGGTCCCCAGTGAGGGCCATGTGAGAGGCAACCATACATTGCTGTTTCTCTCCCTCTCTCCCTCCCTCCCTCCCTTCCCCTCTCTCTAAAAATAAATAAAAATAAAATCTTTAAAAAA
>PVJI01031200.1:0-13347 GCA_004026765.1 Micronycteris hirsuta
GAATTCTTGTTTCTTCCTTCTGGTCCATCCCATTGGTTTGAGATCCAACCTCCTTTTTTTCCCTATTGGTTCCCTGTAAATCTTCCTCCATTATCCTTATCGTATTCTTCATCTGTTCAACTATTTGCGTCCACCTATTTTCCAGTTTTGTTAACAATTTGATTACAAGCATTTTAAATTGCGCATCTGATAGGTTGACAATGTTGTCATCCATTAGTTGTAATTTGTTGTGGTCCTTCTTTTTGGCCATTTTCATTCTTTTTATCTTGGTGCCCTTGTCAGCTGGCAGATGCCTGCGACCTGGGTCTCTTTTTGGATGACGTTGCCTCTGGGGGCAGGGCCTGGGAGGAAGCAATGGCGGCCTCCGATCACCGCGGGCTCCCGTCACTCCTCCTCTCCCCAGCTCCCCACCGCCTCCTCTGCCAGACTCGGCTCTGCTGGCTCAGCCCTGGCCTCTCTCGGGCAGCGTCGCTGGCTTGCGGGATTCACCCGTTGTTTGGAGCCACGCCCTGTCGCAGCGTGAGCGAGACCCTCCGTGCGCGCTGCTTCCTCTGCCCGTTTCTGCCCCGCTTACCGGCCTGGATGTTTGTCCTCTCCTACCTCCTGGGTGTCGGACTTCCCTTCAGTTCGATTCTGTCCGTTCTGGTTGTTTAACTCTTTGCTACTGCATTCATTGTTCATTGTATGGACATTCTGGATGTGCGGGCAGCGAGTGCGACCACCTACGCTGCCATCTTCATGTAGCAATATGTTTTTAAGCATATCTTCTTGAGCAAGGAAAACAAAAGAAAAAATAAACAAATGGGACTACATCAAATTAAAAAGTCTTTGCATAGCACAAAATGAAAAGACAACCCATTGAATGGGAGAATGTATTCAGTGGTACATCTGATAAGAAGTTAATATCCAAAATTTATAAAGAACTTACAAAACTCAACATCAAAAACAAACAAACAATCCAATTTAAAAAATGGGCAAAGGATCTGAATAGACACTTCTCCAAAGAGGACATATAGACAGTCAGTAGACATATAAAAAGATGCTCGATGTCAGTAATCATCAGAGAAATACAAATTAAAACCATCATGAAATGTTGCTTCACACCTGTCCGAATGACTGTCATCAATAAATCAACAAATGCTGGTGAGGATGTGGAGAAAGGGGGAACCCTAGTGCACTGTTGGTGGGAATGCAGATTGGTGCAGCCACTGTGAAAAACAGTTTGGAATTTCCTCAAAAAATTAAAAATGGACCTGCCTTATGACCCAGAGATTCTACTTCTGGGGGTATATCTGAAGAAACCCAAAACACTAATTTAAAAGAATAAATGCACCCCTATGTTCACTGCAGCATTATTTACAATCGTCAAGATTTGGAATCAGCCCGAGTGTCTATCAGTAGATGAGTGGATAAAAAAGCCATGGTGCTTTTACACAATGGAATACCACTCAGCCATAAAAAAGAAGAAAACCTTACATTTTGTGGCAGCATGGATGGGCCTGGAGAGCATTATGCTAAGTGAATAAGCCAGTCAGAGAGAGACAAATGCCATATGATTACACTGGTATGTGGAATCTAACGAAGAAACTGAACTAACAAACAAAATGGAGACAGACTCATAGATACACAGAGAACAGACTGACAGTTGTCAGAGGGGAGGAGGATCCAGGGGCTGGGTGAAATAGGTGATGGGATTAAGCAAAAAATAAAAAAATAAAAAAAAAACCCTCATAGATGTAGACCACAGAATTATAATTACCAGAGGGCAAGGGTATGGGGGCGGTAGAAGAGGGTAAAGGGGGATTAATGGTGAGGGAAGGAGACTTGACTTGGGGTGGTGAACACACACCGCAATATACAGATGACGTATGATAGCTCTGTACACCTAAAACCTATACGATTGTATTAACCAGTGTCACCCCAGTTGGAAAATGGACCGTCTCTTTAAGCAGAATCTTGGTAGCCATCCCAGCTAGAGATAGTCTGTGTGTTTCAAAGGGAAGAAACGTTGCCTGGCATCTGAGTATTGTGTACTGGGCACCTTTCAAGAATCCCCGAGCGGGAGGAGTTGGGAAGCAGAGTAATAGCACTGGAGACATAAGAAATAAAACCCTTTGTGAGGAAAGAGACACGGGTTATTGATTTATAGTTAGCTAAAGTTACAATTGATTTCAAAAGAGACGATGTGGGGAACAAAGACAGAGAAGGACCTTGCTCTCACAATTACACCAGTGAGACCAGCCAATAGAGAATGTGATTAGACCAGAAGTCGGCATTTAGAAAGGCTGGCAGTCTGAACACTGAGGAAGCCTCGCGGTCTCGTCACCCTGAAGGCACAAGGGTGCACAGGACGAGTTCAAAAGGAGTTCAGCAGAGACAGATAGCTGAGGCCTCAAAGGTGTGTAAACTGGCCCTGAGTCGTGTCTCTCAGTCACAGCCCAGACGCCAGAGTTTGGGGACAGGAGGTTGCATGGGCACAGGATGGCTTCTTTCCCTCTCGTCTTTCCTTCTGAGGAACGGTTCTTTCTTTTTTTCCTTTTCTTTCTTGTCCCTGAAATTTCCCCACTATTCTTTATTCTTCTTCTCTCTCCCAGTTTGCTTTCTCTCTCTCCCTCTTTCCAATCTGCATCCTGTTGTCTGAATTGTCGCAGTGCACAGCTTTAAACATTTTAAATAACTTTACAAGGTAAATAAATTATATATAAATATAAATAAAATAAATTTGTAATAAAATAGAGATTTGTAAATAACCAAAGTTGCATTCAATTAATAGTGATTACGCTTCATTTAAAAAGCAGGCGAAATTAATGTGTATTTTTCTACCACTCTAAAAAATCTACAGCAATTTGCAAGTAACAAAAAAATTCTTACCTTCTTTAATTTAGACATGAAGGCTTATTTTTGACAGATTAGTCTAAGAAAATTGATTTTCCTGCTTGCAGACCTTCAAAGGAAATTGCTGTGAATCACCCTGTGTTTTAGTGTATGCTATTTAACAAGACTGACCATTAATCAACACTGATTTCTTTCTTGTTTGTTCTGTATTTACAACTTGATTGTCCTATCTTTTTAGTTTGCATTTTCTTCTTCAACGCAAGGAACTAAGTCTTGAATTACTATTCAATTTTTTAAAAAGATTTTATTTATTTCTAGAAAGAGGGAAGGGTGGAAAAAAGGGAGAGAAACATTGATGTGTAAGAGTTACATATATTTTTTGCCTCCCTCATGCCCTCAACTGGGGACTTGGCCTGCAACCCAGGCATGTGCCCTGACTGAGAATCGAACTAACAACCCTTCAGTTCACAGGCCAGCACTCAATCCACTGAGCCACACCAGCCAGGGCAGGTGATATTTTAAATTTATTCAAAACATACTAAGTTGAGCTCTTGGAGAGGTAGTTCAAATTCAGCTTATAAATAGATATTGATTAGATGTGAAGAACTACCTAAAAATGATATAAACTATATATAATCCAATTTTCCAGCCAGGAGGTAATATTTAAGACCTAATTGTCATTCTTCATATATTGTGTTTCATCCATGAGCTTATGCATTCTACAGTTAAGATTTATTGAACATTTAATAGGTTTGTACGGGAGCTTTAAGCCCCGCACTCCTGCTCCACGCTTTATGTGGTGTTCTGAGGTGACGGCAATCCGGAAACTGTCTCCTTCCATCCCCAAATCTGGAGAGAAGCAAGAAGAAAAAACTTGCTTCACGTGTTTTCCCTTCAGCCTGGAGAAGAGTGTAAGTGGTCATGAGGAAGGGAAGCGAGGATGACAAAGTGAACAACGGGGTGACTTTCTCTCCATAGAAGGTGTCTGTTGTTGAAATGGGGGGCACTCCATAGCAGGAAGTGTGAATTCTGGTACCTAAAGATTAAGAAAATATCAGAAAAGAACGGGGCTCCTAGATGGTTGAATGAATACTTTGTTCCTAAACTCTTATTCCCCAAACTATTTGTTTGGACCACAGAATATATGATATTCCACCCCTCAGGTGACAGTTCAGAAGAGAAAGAAATAGTTTTAGGTACCGTAGAAGAGAATCATTCATTCACTTATTCTACTTCAGGCCAAAAAAAAGTCTATGCAGAGCTCCTCAAACAGGAGCCAAATGAAAGCGTGTGGCATGACGAATATGGAAATACACCAGAATAATACTAAAAACCGAAAGATTTAAAAGACAACTAGAAGGAAGTTGAAAGGCATACAAGACTGACAAAAAGTGCAAACTTGGTATTTTTAAGCTAGGCAATTCAACAAATGGAAATGAATGTGTATGTGTAAATATATATATATTTTATATATATGTAAATATATATGTAAATGTATTTTTATATATGTGCGTGTGTATATATCTATATTTGAGGACATGATACAAGAAAAATTTCCCTGAAATAAAAGAAATCTGCATTTGCAGGTTAAAAGAGGACATTGTGACCCATAAAATTTAATGCTCAATACAATTGTGTCCTACTCACACTGTCAAACTTTAAAGACAAACAAAACATGCCTTAGTTTTCTAGGCACAAATATCAAACCTACAGAGAAAAAAAAAATGTTCTCCTTTCTTGGGGGAGACCACTTCTCCAAACACTGACTATTGAAGACAGTGAAATGCTCTCTACAAAGTTAGAACTGAGGGGAGAGGGACGGAAAAAAACAGTGACTCAGTAGCATCATATATAGGCAAGATATGCTTTAAGAAATTTGACAGCATGGCCCTGGCCGGGTGGCTCAGTTGGTTGGAGTGTCGTCCCATACACCGAAAGGTTGCAGGTTTGAGCCCCAGGCAGGGAGCATATGAGAAGCAACTGATCCGTGTTTCTCTCTCACATCGGAGTTTCTCTCACATCGGTATTGCTCTCTCTCTCTCCCCGCTCCCCGTCCTCTCTCTCTAAAATCAACAGATACATCATTGGGTGAAGATTAAATAAATAGGAAGAAAGAAGGGTGGGAGGGAGGAAGAGAAAAAGAAATATAACAGCATGAAAAACTAAGAATATATAGTATCCAAATGCTCCTTGAAGAAGGGATGTGCTGGTTTGATCCACTGCTCTGTTGAATCAGCAAAGAATTCGGCTGTGGCGAGACTGGTAGTAGGGAGTCCATTTAAAGAACATCCACTCAACAGCCACAGCAATTACGGCGAAGGAACAATAAAACTCTGTACGGTGTAAAATATTGACAGAACTACTGAAAACAGAGGTGAGGAAGGAGGAATGCAAAAGTATATAAACATTAATGCTCTGCTTATTAGAGCAGAAAACAATTAAACCTGTCTAAAAAAATATATGTGAAAAATACTATCACTACCTCTTAAGTTTTTCACAATATTTTTCCTTAAACTTAAAAAGATCTTTTAAGAAAGAGTGTTTAGGATTAAGAGATGCTTGCTAAATTTAATAATTCCTACAGTTTTATACATGCCTTTTTATTTGTTAAATTCAGGTAAAAACAAATATAGCATTTTATTTAAGATTAGTGATTATATTTGTGAAAGCATTTCTATCCACCCATCTCTCTGTGTCCATTTTTCTGCAGAAATGTCCAGAGAAAGATATCTATGTTGATAGATACAGAGAAAAAAGCTGATGGCTGCCAGATAGGGTTTGGGGGGTAGATGGAAAAGGTGAAGGGTTTAAGAAATGTAAACTAGTAGTTACTAAATAGTCATGGGACTATAAAGTACAGCATAGGGAATATGATCAATAATAATAATTATGTTTGGTGCCAGGCGGGTGCAAGACTCGTGGGGAGGCTGACTTTGTAAGTGATATACATGTCTAACCACTATGCTGGACACCTGAAACTAACACAGTATGAAGTGACAATGGTAATTGAAAAATAAAGAAATGTTGTTAGAAGCTATCTATGTTGACATTTAAGTGACAGGACATGAACGATACTTCCTTCTGGGTGGTGAAATTTGAGGCAGTATTTTTTCAAGTTTTTATCTTTGTGCTTTCCGAGAGTTCTTTGTGCAGCCCAGAGTCCTGCAATGTGTGAAGTCTACAGAGAAGGTTCTAAAATGCAAGGATGAAGATGGAGTTCAATCCATGCATCTGCCCGAAACAGCCATGGGGGCAGTTTTTCTAACTGACAACTGACTAAGCATGAAGCAAGCAGAAGTGAGGATGAGGGAGGGGGTGTACCTATATAATTACTGTGAAATGGTTTGTTCACAAAACTAAATGGAAATTTCAAAACCTTCTAAAAATAGCTCAGAGGAGAATACATTTGTATTTCTTTTACGGAAGGTAAATAAGAATGAACCGATAACCATGTGCTGTATTTAAAAAGGTCAAGAATTTAGTGGTGCAGACATGGGAGAAAGAAGTGAAGGGAAAATGCGTACGAGGCACTTTGTCTTAAATTGATAGATATAGCTATTGATATACAGGAAATGGTTTCAAAATTCATCTTCATTTTACAATAAGAGAACATAATATGAAATAAGGTTTTGGAAACTTTTTATTGATCACTAACAGAATCGAAACTAGCATGAGAGTGTAAACTGGGAGTGAATCCAGAATTATCCAAGCAATAGGATTTTACAAAAAGGGTTTTGTGTGTTTGTGTGTGTGTGCGTGTGTGTGTGAGTGGCTCTTCGTTTTTCAGTTGCGCTGTCGCTAATATTACAGAAGGCTTCGTTCTCGTGGCTGACACCGGGAAGCTGTGCTCTGTCCCACTGCAGTGACTGGCTGCTGCTGTCAACGGCAGCCTGATTCAGGAGATGGGCTGGGTCGGAGATAATGGATGGATCTTTCGTCAGCACTTAAAACTGTGGTATTCTCATGAAGTTCACGTTGTAGACACCCCCTGTGAATAGAACCTACCTCAGCTGTGGAGTCGGAAATGGCAACGTGAAAGGAAAAGCCGCCACCGCGTTAGCAGTGGGGATTTGGGGGATTTTGCAACAGCCCTACCCGTGGAACAAAACAGATATATCAAGTAGAAGGACAATCCATTATTACTGACGAAAGGGTTTTTTTGGTCATCTTAAAAGAACCTAGTAGGCATTTTAACTTGTCATTTTTGTTGAAAAAATGAGTAAGCGAAAGATATTTGTTGGCTAACAGATGTAAGGATTTATATAATTTTTTTCAATTTATGTAAGCTCAGACATTTTTAGCTGACCCAAAAGGAGGGTATTTTCTTGTTCTTTTTTCAAAACCCTCACTCTATTGATTTTAGGAGAGGAACAGTGGGGGAAGAGAGAGAGAGATGCTGATGTGAGAAACATCGATCAGTTGCCTTCCATACACACCCCGACTGGGGATGGAACTCGCAACCTGGGTGTGTGCCCTGACCAGGGGATGAACCTGCCACCCTGTGGTGTATAGGACAACTCTCCAATCTAAGGACAAGTGAGCCACCTGGCCAGGGCTCCTTATTCTTTAGTTGATGCTTATGATATGTGTGATAATTAGTTGAATAAGTATAATGTGGACTAGTGGATAATGCAACTTTCTTTTCATCTCTCACATTCTCTTAAAATTAATTTCCTGTGGATACATTTTCCCTGCTAACCAGCTGAAATTCAAAGCAAGGACCATGATTTTTCTTATTATTTTTAAGTAGCAAAAAGCGATACATTTTACTTCTACTTACAAAAGAGTTCAGTTCAAACATTTATATGTTTAATATAGTGCAATCCTCAAAATATTTGAAATTCATTTAAGCTGTGCCTCTCTCCTCTGACTCAGGACTAGCCACCAACAGTGATGAAGGCTGACGTGGTCAGGTTTGTTTTCCTTTCACTCTGCAGTCTCTCCTTCTCCATTTGCTATTGCATGTCCTACCTACAGGTGGCGAGAGAAGGAAAAGAAAGAAAAAAAATTCTTACAGATTTGGCTGGGAAATGAAGTAGGTCCAACTCTAGTTTTAGTTAGTGTTTAAAGTAAAATAAGCCAGTCGGTAAAAGACAAATACCACATGATCTCACCTATAAGTGGAATCTAATGAACAAAATAATGAACTTACAAGCAAAACAGAACCACAGACATGGAAACATGGAACAGACTGACAGTGACCTGAGGGGACCGGGAAGGAGATAATGGTGGGAAGAAGGGAAGGGACTAGTCAAAGAACATGTATGCATGTTCTCTGATATGTCACAGAGATGGACAGCAGTGTGGGAGTTGACTATGGAGGTGGGGGGTGGGCTGAGGAAGGCAAAGGGGGAAAACTGGGAGAACTGTAATAAAACAACAATAATAAATAATTACAAATAAAATAAATAAAGCAGTCTAATAGAGCACTATTTTAGGTTTTGTTTTCATTTTTCCCTTCAAGCTTGGCTTCAGCTTTTTCCCCTCCAGGTTCCTCAAGGCAGGTAAATGACCTTTCCGGCTATTGAATATTGCCTCTCTTATCAGTCACGTTAACATTCTACCTCCATAGATAAAAATTACAACAGGAGAAAAAGACTTTTTGGACTTTCTACACAGTGGGGTTGATAAGTCTGCATTTTGTTTAGACACATCTACGGATGCCTGACACAGAAGAGTCATCAGAAGCGTGATTTCATCTCTGTTTTCATTTACAGGTTTAGGAAAACACTAATTGAATTGTCTGTGACTATGGTCTCCCCAAAACAGATGGCATATAGACCGATAACAAGTTTTTTCTTGCAAAACTGACTTGTCACATTACTTTCCAAGGAATGGCTACTCTTCCTGAGAGTCCCCAAGAGACTGGGGACATCAGATTCTCATGCCTGTGCTCTTCAGGTTGACTTCAAGAATGGGAATTCTGTTCTCAGCTTCCAGTTTTCAAATTACGTTCCGATAGAAGCTTACTTACTCTGAGAACTACTTGGAAATCTCTGTCTATACATTACGGTTTCTGAGTAACAAGATGTTGTCATTGGTAACATCTTACTGTGTACATGTACTTGGAGTTTGATCTGGATGGGTATAATTTATAAATACAACCTGATGGGGTAACAAAATCAATCCAACTCTTAAAACTCAACAATGAGAAAATAAACAATGTGATTGCACAAATGAGTCGAAGACCTTGACAAACACCTTAGTGGAGAAGATATATAGATGGCAAATAAGCACATGAAAAGACACTCCACACCATATGGCATCAGAGAAAACGCAAACCAAAACAACAGTGAGATACCGCTACACACCTAATAGAATAGCCAGAATTCGGAACACTGGACCCACCAAACACTGAAAGCATATGGAACAACTGAAGCTCTCACTCATTGCAGGTGGGAATGCAAAATGGCACAGCCACTTTGGAGAACAGTCGAGTTTAAACATATTCTTAACATGCAGTCCAGCAGTCTCGCTCCTTGGTATTTACCCAAAGGAGTTGAAAACTTACGTCCGCACAAACATCTGCATATGGATATGTATAGAAGTTTTATTCACAATTGCCAACATTTGGAAGCAACCAAGATATCCTGTAGCCATAAGTGGATAAACTGTGGTACATCCAGACAGAATATTATTCAGCACTGGATGAAAATGAGCTCTGAAGCCCTGTAGACAGACATACAGGAACATTAAATATGCATATTACTAGTTGAAAGAAGCCCATATGAAAAGACTACTGTATGATTCCAACTCTGACACTCTGGAAAAGGCAAAACGAAGGAGACAGTAAAAAAAAGAGAGAAATCAATGATTGCCACAGGTTGAGGATGAGGGAGGGATGAATACGCAGAGCACTGAGGACTTTTTGGGCACTGAAAATACTCTCTATGATACTATAATGATGGATGCTTGTCATTATACATTTGTCCAAACCAAAGAATGCACAACACCAAGAGTGAACCTGAAGGTAACTAGGGACTTGGGTGGTTATGCTGTGTTAACACAGGTTCATCAATTGTAACAAAGGTACCAGTCTAGGGGGATGGAGCTATGCATGGGAGGGCAGACGAAGTATATACAGAAAATCTCTGTACCTAAAACTACTCTAAAAAACTTAAGTCCTTAAAAAAACAAATTAGTTATACATACCACTTAGAAAAAAAATAGCTACAGAAACCTGGGATTAGGCTTACTTATAAAGCTGAATAGCATCACATTGGTTGTGTCCTTATCTATATTATGATATTCAATTCAAAGTGACTTTATTTTTGCTAGTAATACAAATTCAGGAAACATTATTTGATTTATGCAGGTCGACTCATTTATTTCTGGAAATTTTAAGATGAAAAACTTTAGACTGCATAATGCATATAATATTACAGCTGATGTTTTCCGGTTCTGGAATAGTACTTCTGAAACAAAAACCCTCGACCAGCTCAGCCTTGAAAGTGGCAAGTTTTACACCTGTTGTAGGAAATTCATTCCATTAATTACTTTAACATGCTCTCTCTTTAAACTAACAAAAAAAAGTTGCAAGGAATACTTTTCGTTTGTTGGAGTAAAAAATCTGATTTGTATTATTTTGCGATCTTTTTTAGTGAGTATATTTATCATAGCATTGCAAAAGTGAGCTTGAGTGAACAAAACATGGGACCAACAATAAAAAAATTCTAGATCTCCAGTCTACATATCTTTGAGGAGAGATCCATTAGACTACACTCTGTAAGAAAGGAAGGAATGAAGAAAAGAAGGAAGGGAGGGAGGGAGGGAGGCAGCAAGGGACAAAGGTGGAAGTCCAAGGTCAAAGCACCAGCAGATTTGGTGCCTCTACTCTCCTGACCTAATCACTTCCGAAAGGCGGTGATTCACAAAATTCCAAATTCACAAAAAGTAACACAAGATAATTTTGAATCTACTTTTTGATTTATTTAATTTGAGGAGCACAGACTTTGGAGCCAGAAGGCCTGTGTTCAAATCCCATTTCTACGATTTAATAGCTACCTTACCTTTTGCTTAAGTTTTCTCATATGAAAAATGGAAATAAAATAATAGTACCTAATATAGAGGACTGTCATAAGCATTAAATGTTTTAACCTTTGTAAAGAGCTTAAAGGTGTGAATTCTATGTAACTTTTTTGTTTTATTCTCTCTAAACCAGGGACTGGTCAGAATCCCCAGTACTTCTTGATTTCTATCAGTCATACCAGTCTGGTGAACTATGTCAGTTTGGTTAAAATAATAATTGGGAGAATGCTCAGAATGTAAAAATAGGCTCTATAAGAGACTGTAGTACATCACTATTCTCCTGACCATTATATCTAAAAAAGCAGGCATCAAAGATTTGTAATAAACTGAGATTTGTTCTCTTTGGAAGCAGAATAGAGCTACAGGGGTTTTTAAAAATTGCTGAGAATGTTTGACTGTAATTGAGTGAATAATAATGGACATTTTACATAAGGATTTCATGAGTATTTAAATTTGCCTTAATATCTCTTTTCTCATAAGACTCAAGGATATTTTTTTAAAAACTACTTAACTAGTTTATATTTTAGTTAATATAGACTGTATTTCAGTTTTCATGGGGTTGAAACTTACAAAATTGAAAAATTTTTACACATAGTTCTGATTTTACAGGACTATAATCCTATCAAAATATCTAATTATTAAATATGTACATTAAATCTTACATAACAGCATGTAAGTCCAGAATTTATTGTTTTCCATTGTGTGATCTCCGATGCATCTGCCTACCAACCAATGAACATAAGTAGATTGAAACAAATGAAAATAAAGGAAAATGTGCAGATATATAGTACCATTTTGAGAATGTGGTAGGATCTGGGAATTAAAGATGCATTGTAATTCCCTAGTAGAAAGAAGACATAGGACTTATTTGATATAAAACCTTTGTGAGCAACTTTCCTTCCTTCAGAGGAAAGTTCTTCCTTCAGTTTTGAAAGTTCTGCTCCATTCTTGTCTTGCTTTGAATGTTGGTTTTGCAAAGTACGCGGCCAGGGCAGTTCCTTGCCCTTATAAATTATTTAGTCTTTTAGTTTAGAAACCCTAAGGAGTGTTTACTTTATTTTTAAAGTCTAATAGATGTCTTGACTATATCAAGACAACAGCCTCTCTGTGAGTTTTATTAGAATCAGCTCTCCCAGCCCGTGTGCAGTTAGTTCCTCTCCCACACGCCACCAGGCTTCTAGCCTAAATTACAAATTAAGTCATGGCATTGCCCAGCTTAAAACCTTCCGCTTGTTTATAAAATAAAGAAGAATATAAAATCATTAATATGACCTCAGCAAAAGCCAAGAACTCTTTTTCAGTAACTGTATCACTTTGCAATATAGTGTGTCAAGTTAGCCTCAAAAACTTTAGTTTTTAAGGCTTCCATAGATGATAAAAAATGAGAATGTCACAGTATTCTCACCATATTAATCCCTCTGACATTAAATACTGCAATTATATCACATGTTGAGGAAGTGGGAGGAACATTTTTAGCAGGGAGAGAGCTTTCCACTATGACCTTCTCTTTGGCCCTTTGACAATTTAGCTGCAGTGAACAGATAGGTCTTTTCCCCCCTCGGAAGATCATATTGGGTTAAATATGGGTTCTGAGCTTACATTGCATAGGTATTTCAGAATCAGGCATATCTGATACTCAGAAAAGCAAAGGACTGTGTAGTTGATAGTCACCAGAGCATGCCACTGCTATAGAACGGTAAATTTGTCTTTTGATCCTTACATAAATTAGATTCTAGTATTACAAATCCCAAAGATTTAGCCAGTGACAGATAAGACTTAGTCATGATTATAAAGTGCCCACCCATCCAAAAATAAACAAGAACTCTATTATCTCAAATGTTGGAAGCCTACCAAGAAACATTTCAACACCTTAGTAAGAACTCTAAAATGACTATGGACTCTCCTAGATATATAAATGGCATTCAAACTTCCATTGCAATAATGCTACAAATAATTCTGTGGCCATATTTCTGTATAAATATATGTGCAATAAAACACCAATAATGCAATAAAAATTATGAAGCAAAATCCACGTTTGTCATTGGCTTAATTTTTAAAATGTAAAGTTCCAGAATTAACCCCTCTCTCACAATTAAGATGTGAGGAATTGTGATATGTAAGTAGACTCATAAGACAGAATTATTAAACATAATTCTTTAATCAAAATAAAGTATATCTTATTTCCATGGCTTAAACATTTAGTAAAACATATATATCTGTAAGTAAACTCAAAGAATTGTTTCTCAACAGAAAACAGTAGGGTTTAAGATATAAAATGTATCGAATTAGTTTTGAATAAGTTATCAGATTTAACTTGTATCCCAGTTTGGCTGCTCTTTAAAGGTATGGTTAATTTTATGATCTTAATACTGGTTTAGCAACTTTCCAAGACAAACCACATCTGGCAGGGCGGCCGTTCCTGACCTGAGGATTCATGGTTGAGGGTACATGCAGATTTGGGTGTGTTTGCGCTGGTTCTGGCAG
>PVJI01031201.1:0-13361 GCA_004026765.1 Micronycteris hirsuta
TCTCCCTTCGCTCTGCACCTTCTGGTTCACCAAACTTGATGAATGTGTCTTCTTTAATTCCTTGGTTGTCGGACTTCCTCTCAATATGATTTTCTGTCAGATTTGGCTGCGTTTGGATGTGTAGATTTCTTTTTTTTCACCTTGTTTGGTTGTGCGAGGCGGTACGGTACATTCACCTATGCCGCCATCTTAGGAAGTCCAATGAGTACTTCTATATTAATATAAGCTTGTCACAGAATGCCTTTTTAAACTTTCTGATTTACTAAGGATTATTCAGAATTCATCTTTGGAATTCATTTTTATGAGTACCTACTAAAATAATCTTTAAATAAATGATCTCAACACCAATATTGGTCTATGCTGACATACAGTACAGGGAGAATCACACCATTTATATGAATCTGAACAGATGGTGAATGAACCAATTTTTATAACTGCATCTTCTTTAGACTTGGTCAATAGTATGATTACCATCTAAAGGAGGAAACAAACATGGCACTGAGTAGATTTCTGTCTAATTGCTGGAACACAAAGAGAAAATAATATGTTCCTACTACACACAGTGGAAGTGACCAAACTGCAGTGAAGTGAAAAACACATTAACTAATTAAATTTAATGTGATGTAGAAAGATAGGCCCTGGCTGGTGTAGCTCAGTGGATTGAGCATGGGCTGGGAACCAGAGGGTCCCGGTTCGATTCCCAGTCAAGGCACATGCCTGGGTTGCAGGCCAGCTCCCCAGTGAGGGCCACGTGAGAGGCAACCATACATTGCTGTTTCTCTCCCTCTCTTTCTCACTCCCTTCCCCTCTCTCTAAAAATAAATAAATAAATCTTAAAAAAAAAGAAAGATATATATGTATATGTGTATCACATACATTTTATATATTTATTAATATTAATGTTAATGATTAACAATAATATAATTAACAACAATTATGTGATTAATATAATTGATAATAATTATATAATGCCTATATGTACTATATACATATAATACATACATATATAATATATGTAATATAACATAGAATATACTGTGTAACATTAATATATAATGTGTGCATTGTTAATATATTCATATATCAATACATTGTATACATGATTACATTATTGATATAATAGTATATATTATACTGTGATATAACAATTATATATAATATATTAGACTAATATAAGTATAATATAATATAATATAATATAACATAATATATCATATAATATATAATTTTGCTAGCTGGTTAGCTGATTGGTTGGTTGGCTGGTTGGGAAAATGTGAGTTGATTGGCTGGCTGGCTGTTTGGTTAGTTGGCTGTCTGGACAGAAGTTGGTTGGTTGGCTTACTTGATGTTTGGTCAATTGGGTGGTTGGTGAACCATGGGAATAGTAGTCTAGCTTTGGCTTTGAAGTCAGACTTAATTTTATTCATATCCAAAGTACTATAATATTAAAACAGTTTGCAATCAACTCTTTAAGTCTGAATACATTGTATGAAATAATATTTTTCATATGGTTATTGTAACAATAAAGAATACCGCACATAGATCTTTAGTATGGTACCTGGGATAAATTAACTGTGTTCACTAGTATATGTTCACTATTTTAAAGACAAGAAAGAAGCTTGGTGTTATTTGCAAGTGGAACAAAATTAGTGAAAGCATGTGCTTATTTTATTTAAATGTCTGTCCCGTTTACCTGAGACCTTCAAATATATTTTAATGCTGCAAATACACATCTATAACAAACAGTACATGTACCTAGAAAGGTGATATAACATGTACAAACTCACAAGCACAGAAGCAAACTATTTTTTTCCTTGGGAGATTAAAATTTTATTATTTTCCTACCCTCTTTGTCTCTCAGTCTTCCTTGTTGCATTATTGTAGCATCCTTTAGAAAGTAACTTTATTAAAAAAATAATATGTAATGTAGTATTTCTTGATGTGGGTTATAATGGTTACCTAGGGGTTTGCTTTATAATTATGTGTATTAATAAACATAAATAAACACTTAAATAAACATGTATATTTATTTTCCTATACCCATATACACACTTAAACATACACAAAGGAAGCAAAATCAGCATGCAAGAATGTGATGTAATAGGATAGTACAGACCACATATAAACCTAGTATGGAGCTATATAAGCAAGGGATTTCTTAAAATTTCAAATGGAAAGGAATACGCCAACAATAAGCCCTGATTGTGAAAAATAAGAAGATGAAGTTTATTCTAACTGCTCCAGATTGACTATCTCCATGTCACAAATTAAGTGGCGACAGTGGCAAATTGCTAAAATTATTTATTTATGTTTTGCAGGTCTGCATAGATGTAATCTCCACTAAAGTCATTGTTAGGGCAGGATTTTTCCATGTCATGTGTTACTTGCTTAATGTTGGTCATGAAAAGCTTCTCTCTAAGAGTACTCAGTATTTGTCTTTATATATAGGTAATGATTCCTCATTGCAAATGTCAGGATTGTGTTGTTACAAATATTGATGACTTCCTAATTGTCCTTTCCTCATGACCCTAGTACCGCAATGATTTCAGCTTCTGAGTGGTTATTTTCAGAGCCTGTCACCTAGAATCTAGCAAGATCCAAGAAAGTGTCTCTTCTGATTTTACATGCTATTGTTTTGGTGCAGAAGGAGATCTAGCCTTCTATTCCTGCAAGACCTAATTAAAATATTGACTTTTCTATTAAATATGAATTATTTCTGAACTTCAGGCTCACCTCTACACTGACTAGTATGTTCTCCATCTATGTGTTACAGGTCTAATCATTTTATTTTGGGTTATTTATTTACTTATTTATAGGGGTTTTTACTAATGAGACTTAGAACTTCTGTATTAAACTAATTTATTCACTAAAAGCCAGCTCAATATCTCACACATAGTCACAGTTTATTTTAAGATTATTAAAGAAATAAATGAAAAATAAATGGGCCTCTTAAGCGAAGTATCTTGCTATCACGAATCCAGTGCAATGTGTTTGGGTCTAAATAATTATGGTTTTCTAATGCTGAATTGTATTTGGGACTATAGATGCTGCATTTTCTATTGTTTTCAAAAGTTAATGTAGGCTTTTCATTTTCAACTCTTTGGCTCTAGGTCACAATCACTGAAGGTGAACTATATTCATATTTTCTTTTGCAAGTAATCAATATTCTTTCTTCATAATACACAGTGAGGTTATTTGCATAGAAACTTTAGTAACAAACTTCAGTTAAAATAATAAATTAATGTAATATAGTGAATATAATTGAATAATGAAAATGTTATAAAACATATATTTATGTCATTGAGAAGTAAATAATCACCATATAAAAAACAAAGAATGTATAAAATTTGCCAGCAAAATCATAAAACATAAATGAAAGTTTCTTTTTACACAAAGAAGATAGAATTTTAAAACTTGCAAATATTAACACACAAAATATTAGAAAATAAATAGTATCGTAAAAATGTTTCTATTTTTAGGTAAATCAAAGCTTTTTTGTATATTAACTAATAATCCAACTTAAATTAATTGTGATGTTTAAGTTTTTATGTTTAAATGAGAATAATATAGGAACTAGAAAATACAAATAAAAAATTAATTTATACAAAACTAATAAGAGAAGATTATGAGAAAATGTAATATTTCTTTAGAGTATCATATAAAAGATACCTTCACATTATTTTTTCTTAAATATATTTTATTGATTATGCTATTACAGTTGTCCCATTTCCCCTCCTTTATTCCCCTCTGCCCCACATCCCCCATTCCCTGCCCTTTAGTTTTTGTCCATGGTTCATACACGTAACTTCTTAGTCTTCTGTATTTCCTATGCTATTCTTAACCTCCCCCTGTCTGTTTTCTATGTACCGCTTATGCTACTTCTTCTCTGTACTTTTTTCTGCTCTCTCCCCCTCTCACCGCCCTGTTGATATCCCTCCATACCTTATATAAATTCCTTTAACATTTCATATAATAAAGGCTGTGTGATGATGAACTCCTTGAACTTGACTTATCTGAGAAGCACTTTATCTGCCCTTCCATTCTAAATGAAAGTTTTGCTGCATAGAGTATTCTTGGATATAGGTCCTTGCCTTTCATGATTTGGTATACTTCTCTCCAGCCCCTTCTTGCTTGGAAGGTCTCCTTTGAGAAATCAGCTGACAGTCTTATGAGAATTCCTTTGTAGGCAACTGTCTCCTTTTCTCTTGCTGCTTCTAAGATTCTCTCTTTATTTTTAATCTTGGGTAATGTCATTATGATGTGTCTTGGTGTATTCCTCTTTGGGCTCCATGCCTTTGGCACTCTCTGAGCTTCCTGGACTTCCTGGAAGTCTCTTTCCTTTGCCAGATTGGGGAAATTTTCCTTCATTATTTGTTCAAATAAATATTCAAATTCTTGGTCTTCTTCTTCTCCTCTGGCATCCCTGTGCTCCAGATTTTGGGCCATTTACAGATGTCTCGGAGGTTCCTAAGCCTGTCCTCATTTTTTTGAATTCTTATTTCTTCCTTCTGGTCCACACTGTTGATTTGAGTTCCAGTTTCCTCCTCTTCCCTATTGGTTCCCTGCACATTTCCCCTCATTTTATTTAGCATATCCTTCATTTGTTCATTTATTTGCATCCAACTTTCTTCCAATTTTGTGAGCATCCTGATTACCAGTGTTTTGAACTGTGCATCTGATAGGTTGGCTATCTCCTCGTCCCTTAGTTGTAATTTATCTGGAGCTCTGTTCTGTTCTTTCATTTGGGCCATTTTTTTTTTCCTTGGTGCGCCTGTTACATTAAGGGGTGGAGCCTTAGGTGTTCGCCAGTGCGGGGTAACCTACATCATTGTGCTGTGACGCTTTCTTTGGGGGCAGGGCCTGGGAGGGAGCAATGGCGCTTGCTCCATTTACCACCGGCTCCCATTCACCCTCGCCCCAATAAGCTCTCCTGTGAGGCTGGGAGCCGCTCCTGTCGCCGCCTCAACCCCCTCAGGTGCTTTCAACAGGTGGTCCGAGGCTTTTTTTCACCCTGCGATGGTGGGTTGCAATGGTGGGACCCTCAGTCTGCTCCGCTCCCCAGCTCCTTCTCCCGGTCTATCTACCCGCAAAAGAGGGACTGCCTGGTCCACCAGTCTCGGCCCCGCTGGTTCCCACAGACTTCTCCGGGTGCGCCAGCTGTGGGCTTCACTGAGTGCACAGGCCGTGTTTTGGCTAGTCACGCCTGTAGTCAGTCTCTCTGGGCAAACTGCCTTCTCGCTGTGTGCGCTCTCTGCCAGGCTCCACCCCATTTACCGGTCTGGATGAATGTGTCCTCTCTAACTTCTTGGCTGTTGGATTTCCACTCGGTTCGATTCTCTGTCCATTCTGGTTGTTTGTTTTGCTTTTTAACTTTTTTTTTTGATATCTCTATTATAAGAGTTTCATAGTAATAAAGCTCATATTAATTAACATATGAGGAAAATCACTTTGAAATTTACAAAGATTTATATCAACATTAATAACATAATTAATGAGAAATAAGAGGGGGTTTATGCCTAGTATACCAAGAAATTGCTCATGGAGGAGGTGAAAAACTATCAGAATTCTCCAAGGTGGAGAAAAAAATCCAGAGTAAAAAGAAAGAGGACAGTGTGATTAGAGGGTGGTGAAAGCAAATTTTTTAGTTTTACTAGAGCAAACAGTATTTCCTTATGAGATTAGTAGTACACAAGATTTCAAAACTCCTTAGTTAAAAAACAAAACACTTAACTTGTCTTTCCTTAGATATTGTCATTACTAATAGTTGAACATCTGCCATAATTTTAATTTTTAGTACTGCACTGAGAGCTTACTTGAAATTGCATGATGACTCTTCACGTATTTCAAACCTCATGGGATCTACATTTTTTTCACTGCTCCTCACTTCCCTTATGCCCTAAATTCCTTCTGCTACCCCTTTAATTCAGTGCTCAGTTATTACAATAATTCAATTTCAGTAGCTTTTACCCTGTTCTCACTTTGTCAAACTCTCTTGGTAGTAACAGTTCTGGTTAAATAAAATGTCCACTGTTGCTTCATACTCTGTACTCTATTTTTCCAGCTTCACTTAATGTGGCTAGAAGGAGTCCTCCAAGATTTTGAGGTTTATAAACCATTCTTTAAGAGAAATTTTGCAGTTTATAATGCTCAACCTCAAATGTTTCAGCAGTTAATATTTCCAGCACTCATTAGAAACCTAATAATATATTACAGACTTATGAAAGTGTTTTATACACACATACATACACATATATATATATAATATCATAACTACTATGATAGTGACATATCACAGCCAATAGTTAGAAAGTTGTTCTCCATTCAGTGATATTTGCCTACTGTTGATCATGTTAATCATAAAATTTTCAATGTCATGATTGCTGTGGGGAGGGGTGTATAAAGGGACTAAACGGTAATTGAAAAAATATAATAAAGATTACCGTATTTTGCCCTGTATCATGCACACCCATTATTTGTATGCATTATATATGGGATTATTATACTCATTATTATACCCGTGGTGTGCAATCATTACACCCTATACACCCTTAATAACGCACACCCTAATTTTTCCCTAAAAATAATTGGGAAAAAATGTGCACATTATGCATGGCAAAATACAGTATATATTTAAAAAAACATGACAAATGATAGACACAAGAGAGTATACATATTTAACAAATAAATTACTCACATCATATATTAGAGTATATTTGTTAATATGTTTAGGTCTTTATTAAGAAAATCTATCAACTTATTTTCATTGGGTATTTTGCAAATAATAATTAGCCTGGTAACTTCTCAAAAATGAAGGAAAAGTCCAAGCTATTATTGATCATTTTAAAGGAACCGTTTTTCATGACAATGTATATTTCAATGCAAGTTTTATTAAGATATTAATAAATCACATTGTACAAATATTTCTAATATTTATAAACAGTAGATATTCCTTTTGAAAACTTATTTCTGCTATAAATAATATAGATACAGTAAATATACCAAAGTATACATGGTTTTAGTGAAGATGAAAGTGTGAGTTGAAACAGGCAGGTTAATGCCTAGAGCAATTAGTGACATAAAAGATGGAAAATCTACTTCATTGGCTCAGAGGAAATAGTCACCTTTTTAAAAATTATATTTTACAAGTTGACATCATGTTAGTTATAACCAGAGACAATATAACATTAAAGCTCCTTATATTTATTTTATGAAGAAGAGGCTTTTTAAGACATTAACTTATAGCAGTATTGTATCAATATAGATAAGATTTAAAAAAACATTTTATAGATGTGGATTTAAGTAACAGTTTAATAAAGTACTGAATTTTTTATATATTTATATTCTTTTTCCTCGCTTTTTGTGACATGGGACAGATGATACCACTTCTTTCTTTTTTGATGACATTTAAAATAGTATACAATCTTCTAAATAAGAACACAATAGGACATTTTATGGCAATATCTTAAGTATTCATTAACACTACATACTTAGCAATTGGAATATACAGTAAAACTATGAAACATACAGTAAAGCTCAGAGTCAGATTCTATATTACTTCATCAGTACACAATTGCAAAATGTAAAAGATTAAACTATATAAGGAGATATACTATAATGAAAATCTTGGAGGACTTCAAGAAAGATATTGAGAGCAACACAATTATGCTAGGGGATTTTAACACCCCACTGTCAAAAATTGACAGATCTTTCATACAAAATATTAACAAAGATATTGTGGCATTGAACAATGCCCTAGATTAAATGGACTTAACTGATATATATAGAGCCTTTCACCCCAAAGAAACTAAATACACATTCTTTTAAAATGCACATGGAATATTTTCAAAGATAGAACACAATGTAGGACACAAAACAAGCCTCAACAAATTCAAGAAAATTGAAATCATATCAAGCATTTTCTCTGACCACAAGGGATTGAAACTTGAAACCAACCCCTAGGAAAAAAACCCAAAACACTCAAAATCATGGAGACTGAATAGCATGCTATTAAACAATGAATGGGTCAAGAAGAAGATCAAGGAAGAGATCAAAAAGTTTCTGGAAACAAATGAAAATGAACTCACAACAACCCAAAACTTATAAGACACAGTGAAGGCAGTCATGAGAGGGAAGTTCATAGCGATACAGACCTACCTAAAAAAAAAAAAGAAACATTTCAAACAAACAATCTAACCATACACCTACAAGAACTTGAGGAACAACAATAAACACAGCCTAGAGCAAGTAGAAGGAAGGAAATAACCAAGATCAGAGAAGAATTAAATGACATAGAGACTAAAAGCACAATTCTTAGGATCTCTGAATCCAGGAGCAGGTTCTTTGAAGAGATAAACAAAATAGACAAGCCTTTAAGCAGGTTCATCAAGAAAAAAGGAGAGAGGACCCAAATAAACACAATCAGAAATGAAAGAGGACAGATTACAACTGATACCGCAGAAATCCAAAGGATTGTAAGAAAATACTATGAATAACTGTATGCCACAAATTTGAAAGCCTAGGTGAAATGGATAAATTTCTAGAAAAATACAATCTTCCAAAACTCATGAAGAAGAAGCAGAAAGCCTGAACACACCAATAATAGCAGACAAATTGAAGCAGTAATCAAAAAATTCCTGACACAAAAAAGCGCTGGACCAGACGGTTTCACAGGAGAATTCTACAAAGCACTTAAGGAAGAGCTAACTCCTATCCTTTACAGACTATTACAGAAAATCCAAAATGATGGAAGACTCCCAAACTCTTTTTATGAAGCTAGAATCATTCTAATCCCAAAACTAGATAAAGACACAACAAAGAAAACTTCAGGCCAATATCACTGATGAACATAGATGCTAAAATCCTAAACAAAATATTGGCAAACTGCATCCAGCAATACATTAAAAAGATCATACACTATGACCAAGTGGGATTCATCCCAGGGATGCAAGGATGGTACAACATTCACAAATCAATAAGCGTAATACATCACATAAACAAAGGAAAAGACAAAAATCACATGATCATATCAATAGATGCAGAAAAAGCATTTGATAAGATACAGCATCCATTTATGATGAAAAAACTGAGCAAAGTGGGAAGAGAGGGAGAATTCCTCAAGATAATAAATGCCATCTATGAGAGACCTACAGCCAGCATCATACTCAATGGACAAAAATTGAAATATTCCTACTAAAATCAGGAACAAGACAAGGTTGTCCACTATCACCACTTCTAATCAACATAGTATTGAAAATTTTAGCCACAGCAATCAGACAAGAAAAGGAAATAAAAGGCATCCAAATTGGAAAGGAGGGAATAAAACCGTCATTGTTTGCAGATGACAGTGTACATAGAAAAGCCGATAGACTCCACCAAAAAACTACTCGACCTAATAAATGTACTAGGCAAAACAGCAGAATAGAAAGTCAATATCCAGAAATCAAAGACATTTTTGTATACCAACGATGAAACATCAGAAACAGAAATCAGGGAAAAAATCCCATTTAATATAGCAACAAGAAAAATAAAACATCTAGGAATAAACCTCAACAAGGAGGTAAAAGACCTGTACTCAGAACACTACACAGCACTGAAGAAAGAAATCATGGAAGACACAAATAAATGGAAATATATGTCATGCTTATGGATCAAAAGAGTCAACATCATTAAAATGTCCATACTACCCAAAGCAATTTGTAGATTCAATGTAAACCCTATCAAAGTACCAATGGCATATTTCACAGATATAGAACACTTCAAAAATTTATACGGAACCATAAAACCCTGAATATCTGCTGCAAATTTGAGAAAGAGCAAAGTAGGATCACACCACAATACCTGATATCAAACTGTATTACAAGGCCACTGTAATCAAAACAGCCTGGTACTGGCATAAAAACTGACAGATAGACAGATGGAACAGAATAGAGAGCTCAGGAATAAGCCGAAATCTCTATGGCCAATTAATTTTCGACAAAGGAGTATCAGCATAAAATGGAGTAAAAATAGTCTCTTCAACAAATGATGTTGGGAAATCTGGACAGCTAAATGCAAAAAAAAATGAAATTCGAGCACCAAATTATACCATACAGAAAAATAAATTCAAGGTGTATAAAATAAAAGTTTAAATATAAGTCATGACACCATAAAAGTCCTAGAGAAAAACATCGGTAGGAAAATCTCAGACATTCCACGCAGCAACATCTTCAATGATATGTCCCTCAGAACAAGGGACATAAAGGAAAGCATAAACAAATGGGACCTCATCAAAATAAAAATCTTCTGCATAGCTAAAGAAAACAATATTAAAATAAAAAGACAACCAAATATATGGGAAAACATATTTGCCAATGATACTTCAGACAAGGGTTTGATCTCCAAAATATATAAAGAATTCACACGACTCCACTCTGGGAACAGAAAAAAAAAACAATTAAAAAATGGGCAAATGACTTGAACAGACACTTCACCAGGGAGGACATACAGAGGACCCAGAGACAAGAAAAGATGCTCAGCATCACTAGCCATCAGAGAGATGCAAATTAAAACCACAATGAGATACCACCTCACACCAGTCAGAATGGCCATCATCAACAAAGCAACAGATAACTGTTGAAGGGGATGTGGAGAAAAGGGAACCCTACTGCACTGTTGGTGGGAATGCAGATAGGTGAAGCCACTGTGGAAAACAGTATGGAATTTCCTCAGAAAAATAAAAATGGAACTTTTTGACCTTTTGACCCAGCAATTGCACTGCTCGGATTATACCCTAAGGGCCCTGAAACACCAATCAAAAAGAACCTATGCACCCCAATGTTCATAGCAGCACAATTTACAATAGCCAAGTGCTGGAAACAACCTAAGTGCCCATCAGTAAATGAATGGATCAAGAAAGTATGGTACATTTACACAATGGAATTCTATGCAGCAGAGAGAAAGAAGGAGTTATACCCTTTGCAACAGCATGGATGGACCTGGAGAGCATTATGCTAAGTGAAATAAGCCAGGCGGTGAGGGACAAATACCATATGATCTCATCTTTAACTGGAACATAATCAACAAAATAATAAAGCAGGCAAAATATGACCAGAGACATTGAAATTAAGAACAATCTAACAATAGCCAGAGGGGGGAGGGGACAGTGAGGAGAAGGGTTTTCAGGAACTACTATAAAGGACACATAGACAAAACCAAGGGGGAGGGTGGAAACAAGTGAGGGAGGTGGGTTAGGATGGGGGGGTGGGAGGGGAGGGAAGAAAATGCAGACGACTGTAATTGAACAACAATAAAGTAATTTAAAAATTAAAAAAAAAAAAGAAAGAAGATATACTACATAGCAGGACCACACAAAACAGATTCAATGTAAAATATTCTTCAACAAAATTTTTGTGATTTTGATATTTTTATAATCATAAAACTTATTTTAGTTAACCTTATCATCTTTTAAACTGTATAAGCCCCTAAAGTTCAATGAAGTGGTTTTTCTACCTCTTTATATCCTATACTTACTAAGTTGGAAAATGTAATGTTTTATTTTAAAATATCAATTAAATTATTATAAAAATTGGTGAATGACATGTCTAGATGCTCATCTAAGCCAGCATTGAATGATTCTCCTTTTTCCCAATAAAACCCCATAGAAATAAAGAATACATTTTTAATAAAATTCATTGAAAATGTCATAATTTTACTTTCAAAGTAATAATTATACCACTATTGGCTATGTGTGTCAAGATCTGGGTGGATGGCCTCAGACACTTCATGTTAGGGATCTGAAAATTAGGTTCTTTTTCAAAGCTGAAATCTGCAAGAATTTATATTTTTAGAAAAGTTCTGCCCATCAACATAATCAAGTTTTCAAAATTATCACTTTCTTCCCATGGTCATGGTTAGAAAAAACAAAAACAATACAATAAAGAGTCAAATGCAGCAACTAAAACTCCAGAGCTGTTCCAGCCACACTCAGTGATTCCACTGAATACCTTCTATGACCCTAAACCCAGAAATCAAAATAAAAACTGGTTCAGAAACATAAATATTTTGTGAGCACTGGCAAAAAAAATTATTCTATTTGATACAGTCATGCGCTGCGTAATGACATGACATTTGAGTCCATGATGGGCTGCATATACATGACAATAAGATGATAATAAATTGGAAGCAAAAAGTTTTTGTGTGATGTTGAAAGAAAAGACTGGACTTTACTACTGAATTTACTGCTGACTTTGAGTGGTTTAAATAAATGAGTAATCTCAGCATGCTGTCGATCTGTGCATGTCAACAGCTGGGGTTTGCGTTGACCTCTAATATGTTAATTATTATAATACATTAGATATGGCAGATAGGTGAGTGTAATGCTCAAAGATTATGCCTAGATTTTCACCTTTAGCAACTTATTGCTCAATTCACTTTAATTTTTGTCCTCTCTAGTCTCTCTTTCTCCATAACCACTTCACAATACCATAATTCTCCCAAAGAAATGTCCACATTTTTTTCTGAGAAAGAAAGATGGTTTAATAAGTAGAATCAAGCATTGTTTTTTCTTGATTGAAGCATTCAGTAGCAAATTACACTCACCTCTTGGTACAATAATAACTGCCACTTCCCTGGGACAGTTAATCCAAACAGAATTATTCCTAGACAGCCATTATCTATGTGTGTACCTGCAATTGTCCCTTCCTTTCTCGCAGCTACAGTCGTCCCTTGCTATATTTCAGTTCAGTTATTGTGGCTTCACTCTATTGTGGGTTTGTTTCTTTTTTTAATTTTTCTAATTCTGTATTGCAGAGTTTTCACTATATAGTGGGATTTTGCAGTATATAGGTATTTATATAATATGTATGATTTTAATTATTTTTGCCTAAAAATTTTAAAACAATACAAAAATATAAAAAATGTTAGTTCAAACACATTAAAAGAATATTAAATAAAAATAAAATACAGTATGTATTTCACCAGCGGATGAATACCATACTGTACACAATGGAAATTCAGTACGCCACTACTGCTTGCCCAAGTTTGCCAACATGAGATTGTACATGGCACACTATTGGCTGATGGAATGGAAAGTGACCAACCACAGCACTGTGTTCCGTATCCTGGGCACTGATTGGCCCAGTGACTGTGGTACTGGTCTGTTTGCTCTCCCGCACTGTGCCCATACGTTCAACATCTCTCCTTGTCACTTCACATCAACGTCTGATAGCTGCACATAATGTAGCTCTGTGGTGTTGTGTTTTTGTGAAATTTTCATAAAAATTTGAATTTATTTCAAGCCCTATGATGCCACCCAAATGTTCTGCACCTTCTAAGGCTTCTGCAAGTGAACCCAAGTGCCAGAGGAATATGCTTGCCATCAAAGA
>PVJI01031202.1:0-13350 GCA_004026765.1 Micronycteris hirsuta
TGCGCACGCGCCAGGTATCCCAGCAGCCATTCCTATCCGAATACTCGGGAATCCTTCCCCATCCTGGACACCCAAGGGACTCCGTGGAATAATATGCAAGTTAGAACTTCATAAACATACATTTTTCAAAACATAAATTGAAGTGCTTTGGGAATAACATTGTATTTCAAAATTCTTGTAAAAGATGAATCCACCTGGTTGTTTCCATCTTCATCGTGTGCCTTATGTTTAATTTATTTTTAAACTTTGTTTGCTTGTTTTCTTCCTTCCAAAGTTGCAGAAAGGAATTTTTCCCTTATCAAATTTATATACAAATCGTATTATCTCTAATGACATTTTATATTGTGCCATTATTATTAAACCACTAAAATTAGTTTATGCTTGTTATATTTTAAGATATCTCAGGAGACTAACACAAATGTGTCTTGTGGAAAACAAAATGAAAGGTACCTCATGTTTAACTTTCACACAATAAAGAATAACATCCCTGTATATATATGCTATGGAATATTATATAAAGAACTAAACATAGGCACTATACTTTCTGCAGAGCACAGACAAAAATATCTCTACAGGTGCCACACAGCAACCACTGGCTTTGTAGTCATCTGCTATTGGGAAAGAGTGCCATGATACAAGGACTAAATAAAAACCCTAAAAGTAAAAACATAGTCACTGAAATAAAAGAGACAACAGATGGGTTATACATGGACCAGACATAGTTAAAGAGAGAATTCGGGTCTAAAAAAGGTTAATCAAAAGAAATTACCAAGGTGGCACACATAGATATAACACAAATATTAAAAATTTCAGAGATTAGAGAACTGTAAAATCAAAGAGCTTCAATATTTATCTAAGAGGAATTTCAAACAGAAAGAATAAGGAGAACAAAATGGAGTCACTGTTTGGCTGAGAATTTTCCAGAACCGAACAAAGATATGACTCCTCAAGTTTGAAAAAAATTAAATTCTATAACCATTTGAATTAAGAATTATTTCTGGTACCAAAAATGAGCACAGAGAGAATAAGTCTACTGGTGAAATACACTCAGTGACCTAGCAGTGGGCTGGTCATCTTGATTCCCAAGCCCGCCCCTTCCTTGTGAACACCTACATCACCACATACTAATGGTCAGTTTCATTACCACATACAGGCCGCATGGCGGTGCCTGCACCTAATTCAAAGACACTTCCTCGTCCTGACTACCTGTTTGCTATGATCACCTGGACAGATCAAATAGGCTCTAGCATTTAAAAACACAGACAAGATTGAGCAACTATCCAGGCAAATAAAAAGCCAACCGGTATAAACAAACCATTTTTGCAGAAGAGTAAGCAGGTACTTTTAGCTAAAAAGGGTCCATTTGGGAGAACCTCGAGCTGATACTAGGAGGTTTGAATTCAACTCTGTACTTTGAACATGAACGATTTCCCTATTGTGCCATAAATCCCTTGAGTCAAAGGCATGCCTTACCCTGTTTCACTCTAGCGCCCAGAGACGGGCACACACAAGAGAGACCCTTCCTTCTTCGCTGTGACGTTTGAGAACCAGGGCCTGTGGGACACACATGTTTAGGGGACGGAAACAGAAAACGGAGCCAATTGAGAAGACAGAGAAGAGTTCAAAGTGGAAAAAGGATGTTATGGTACTAGGGAAGTTAGAAGAGAACCTAAAAAAGACAAAGTAATCATGACCAATGTCTCTGAGAAGAAAAAGTGCCCAAATACCTGTACAAGACCATTGGATGCAGTAACTACGTGGTGACTAAGAGGTGAGTAGTGGCCCTGGAGTCTATTTTCAGTAGAGCATAACGAAGACAAACCAGGTACAACCTGTAATCTCTGCCCTCTAGTTAATTTGTCACCCAATTGGGTAGACAAGATGTAATCAAATGTAATGAGCAAGAAGAGTTCTGAGTCACACATTTTTAGAATTTGAACAATCTTTGTCATTTGATTATGTAAAATCATTTCTACTAATGTACAAAAACAAGCACTAAAAAATAACAATCTAATTTGGAGAATATTTTGAGATAGTCAAAGATAATCAACGCTAGAAAGATGGAATGTTGTAATTAAGCTCATATTGTCTGTTTTGTAACTAAAACAGTTAACTTTAATCATTACATAATCTTCTTAGATCCGAAGACCCGTAGTTTAGAATCTATTTATTCCTTAAAGAGTAGAAATAACACTTGCAGTGATCATTTTAGACATAGTAATTTTCTGTTTTAAAATTTAAAGAATGCATTTAATAAGGACATTACTTGCTAGTTATCTTAGAAGTTTAGATTTTAATGCAGATTTCCATTAAAAAATAATTTTCTCTAAGACTTATAGAAGAGTTTCTATTTTTTTCTATTCCCTCTTCAAAAGGCACAGTATTTGCTCATGATATTAGTGTTCATATTTATTCCTTGCAATATCAACACTGACTAGTTTCATATGCATGTACATATAGGGTATCTATGGTACACACAGTGTGACTATATCCACCATGGACAGCCCACACAGAGTAGGAAGGACTGAACCTCCCGGGTCCTCAGTAAGAAAACTGTAAGAAGCCTGCTCACATTTCAACCCAGGCCAAGAAGAGTAGGCCAAAAATTATGTATACTTGATATTAGTGAGAAAGATTCTAATTAAATTTTCAGCAAGACAAATAAGTTTCTTCGGCAGAAGCTTCTTATCACCGAGATCCATTTACGCTCTCACATGCTACGTTTCGTGAATATCAAAGCTCCCAGGAGAAGAGCATTTAACAGCCCCACTCACGTGCAACAGAAGAGCGGAAAATGAGGCCCAGCTCTAGGGTTTGCTTTGACAGAGAAAAGTAACTGTGATCGACGTTTGCAAATGTGTCAGATGACCACCTCACTTTTCCCTGAAATGTTCGCCTCCCTCAATTCACGCTTTTATCTTTATGTTCTTAATATTTTCTTTCCTTTTTATATCAAAATTCTCATGTTTACCAGCAACTTGTGCAGATAAAAGCCTTCAGATCCATGGAAAACACGGTCTTAGCTGGGTGCAGAGCAGCACCAAGTGGGAAAACTTTTCCAAACAGGGATACAGGGGTGGGCCTCTCTCCTATTGGAGGAATCCCCACTGTGACTCTGGTGCAAAGTTCTGGGTTGGAGCCACTTGTAAAAATTATTTAGGAACTGCCAGCATTGCCAATAAATAATCAACAAGTCGATCAATGACTTGCTTTAAATTAACTGTCCAATTTTCAGAACTTTATTATCACATGTGAACAGGGGAATGCGCTATCTGGGGTGCCGCTTCCCCCTTTCTCTGCACCTTTCTTTTCATCGATCTTTTAACAATTCCTAGTCATTTCTATGTTAAAAAGAAAAAGGCATTGCGATCCCTACGGTCAGTAGTCGGTCCCTCCAGCCGCCTGTCCCTCTCTCGCCTTACCTTAGCAATAGGTCTTAAGAAAATTGACTACTGGTTATTTTTGCTTCTTGTTCTTCAAGACGTTTCGCAATGGCCTCTGACTTCTCAACTTTAGGATTTACCACTATGTATGCCCGTTCCCATGGCAGACATGGGCATGCCTTGGGGCCAACTCCAAGGTCAAACACAGAAGGCGATGCGGCAGGCAAGCACCTACCGCGTGGAGAACAGCTCCTCTCTGTGGCAGGTCCTGGGGTCTGAGAGGCCGGGCAGGCAGCAGGGGAGCAGGTGTAGGGGAAGACCTGCTGGTGCAAACCCCTGTGACAGTTCTGATGACTTGGACAATTTTTTCTCCTCTAGGTCCCAGGTGTTGGTCACATTTTGTCTTAAGCTTGATGGAGTTGTCCCAACATCGATAGAGGAGCACCTGAACTAAAATGCAGGTCCCCTTGAATGACACCTCTGTCATTTGATTGTTTGTTTGTTTGCTGATATCTGATGCACAGCCCATCTGGCCAGAGAGACAAACATTTGCTTCACCATTGACTTTGTTTCAGGGGACAGGTAGCAAATGCAAGCTACGCGGGAAGGGCGTGCGGATAAGGTCAGAGGCTTGCTCCTTTTAGGAAACAGCTGAACACGTGACAAGGGTAGAAACTGCAGTGAAAGTAAACTCCATTTTAGCACACAAAACTCCTTTATCTGGACTGAAGAGAACTTGCACATTCGAATTATAAATCTACTTCACCCACTGATAATCTGTG
Source organism: Micronycteris hirsuta (assembly GCA_004026765.1). Lineage (NCBI taxonomy): Eukaryota > Metazoa > Chordata > Mammalia > Chiroptera > Phyllostomidae > Micronycteris > Micronycteris hirsuta. The sequence continues at coordinate 4,166 of PVJI01031202.1, forward strand.
ACTCTCAGCAAACTCTTTTTATACTTCGTGAGCCAGTCTCTACACACACAAGAAAGGAGGAATAGAATTGACTTGGGCTTTCTAGGGATGTTGGGAAGGCAAATGAGGTAATATTTCAAAAAGTGTGAAGAGTTTCCTCAGAAAAAATTATTAGATTAATCCAAGAGATACATGTAATGGCAAATGGCCTTCTTGTTATGAATTCAACTGAAAACAATATCTAAGTCTATACAGGGTTCTATCAGTACTACGCGGGGCTAGAGAGATCAGAGAATTGTCTTATAGCATTTTATTCATGAAATCCCCTTATGTATATGTCAATGCAGATATAGACATACATGTGGATGAGCTTGTAGATCTAGATCTAGACAGATAGCTACTCTTAGGTACATGGGATGCTAGGGATACCAATAGGCATTGTGGGATATTGAAAGAAAATAACCATTGCTTGACAGAATTTGAAATAATGTTAGAAAAACAAGGCAATTTGATGAGGCTTGTCCAGAAAGTACCCAGTCATGTCCAGACATTTATTGAAGATACAAGAAACATTGTACACAGGACAATGACGCCTCAGTGCCCTTCAAAGTAGGCACCTTGGGACCTCACACAGTTCTCCCAAATGCCATCAGCTGCCTGGTTGTGTTTTCCTGAATTTCACTGAAAGTCTGAAATCTCTTCCCTTTCAAAGTTGATTTTAGTTTTGGGAAAAGCAAGAAGTTGCAAAGCGCCAAATCATGTTCATTGGTAGTGGTTTGAACCAAGTCATTAGCAACTGCAGCACGATGTTCCCTCTGCTCTGGTGGCAGAAGCCGAGGAATGAATTTTGCCATGACGTGTTTCATGCCCAGATCCTGCACCAAAATCTCAGACACGGCAGTTTTGTAACCCCCAGATCTCGCACTGTCCGTTGCCGATCTTCGTTCATTGCAGCCTGTACAGGTTCAACATTCTCAGGTTTTCCGTTCTGCTTGCTGCAGGGCTTCCATAAGGTGGATCACTTTCAACAGATTCTAGACCATCTTTGAAGTGTTTGTTGCCACACTGTTATTTGCGCTGCACTCATGGCATCATCCTTGAAAGCCTACTGAATCATCCAAATAGTTTCTGTAGAGGAATGTTCAAACTCAATTCAAAATTTGATGCCGATTTGTTGCTCTACTTTGAATGTGATGGCCACACAGCACACATGCTCACTCAACAGTGTCTACCACCCCCACTGACTAGTATAGTGAAGTTGTCCTCGTTCGTGCATGCACATTCCAGTCCACTCTCCTTGGCTGCCAGGTTACATCAATGTCACACAAAACATTCTCATTATATTAACAATCACTAGACATTTTCTAGACATATGTCATATATTCTTGTGTGTGATTATTCATGGTTTCCAGATAGTTTAAACATAGTGATCAAATACATTATGGTTTTAAATATTCTTCTCAAAAATTATGTTCCTGTACTAGCAAATACTTTGTTCCTGGTGTAACTGATTAAATCATCATAGATGTAAGATTGACTGCATGAAAATAGAAATCTTCATATTATTAAAAAGGGTTTTTGAAGAATGTGCAGTAGCTTTCAGAACTGTTAAACCAGTGGCTTCATGCAAACAGAAGCAAATATCATTATACATGAGATTTTAGTACGTGAAATCGGTAGTCTTAACATTTTATGAAATTTGTATCTGCTCTAAAAACTCTTACCACAAGAGCAGTTATCAAAGTGTAAGCCATATTGTTATTCAATTTCATGATGGCACTTCCAATGTCACAATAAGAAAAATCAATTGTTAACACTCTCAGCTGTAGGAAGCTGGGAGGGCTCACCAGTGGAAGAGGATGCACAGGACTGAGGAAAAAACAGCCATAGGAGGAGGCTGAGGGGTGGGGACGAGTAACTAAGCGCATAATGAACCTGAAAGGCAGTTGCCAGGAGTGAGAGGTGTTTTGGGAAAAGACTGTGGAAGCTCAGGTTAGCACTGGAAGCTCCAGGGGAAGGTGGGGTGACAAGATACCCAATGAGACCGCATTCTATAGGCATGTATCACAAGAGCAGGGGATCACATTCCTGTTCAAAATATGCCACTCTCCTCCTGAAGGCACATACACATACTTCTCTGTCCCAGGGATGTCAGGCTGGCTCAGTGTGGGACTCGAAATTGTGACAGAGTCCTTCCCTGAGGTTAGCTTGGTCACAGGAAGTGTGCCCCTCCCTGGAGGAACAGCATGTATAATCCACCCGTTGACTTCTGGAGTAGTCACATGACTCGCTCTGAATAATGGAACATGGACCACAGTGATGGCTGTGTTTCTGAGCAGAAGCTTTAGAAACCAGCTCACAGCTGTAACTCCGCTTTCTAGCGGCCACAAGACTGACAACATCCCAGACAGAAGTTCCTTGCAGTCTAGGAAAAAGCAGCCATGGATTGAAAGATAGGCTTGCAACAGGAGGGATGTGGGGAAAATGGATTTCTGATGCATTTGCAGATATTGAATGAAGTATCACCACTTAGACAGGGCTGGAAGCTCAGTTTGGACCCTTGTTAGAAATATCTCCTTGGCCAAATTGCTCTGCCTTCATTTCCTGGTCTGTAAATTGCAGATAATGAGAATATTTTCAGAGATAAGTTTGTTTTGAAGATTAAGGGAATCACACCCATAGCATATGCAGAATAGAGCTGAAGGCTTGGCAGAAGGTCAATACTATCTCCATGATTTATTTCATTTGGGGAAATTGGGACGAAGGCTGGAGAACTGACTTGGGGTTACAGAATGGACAGCGACTGATAAAATGTGTTGCCCTTCTGTATTCTTGAACTTTCTCCTGCTGTTGTTTCGCATCAGAATATTTGTTTTGAGTATGAGATCCCAGAGGAACAAAAGAATCACTTGGCAGGCCCAGAGGAAAAGCCATCAGCATTTCCATCAAGCTTGGCACGCAGCCCCACAGAGAGCGCAGGGGGGAGATAGGTTAAGAGTGTCTTGCTGAAGAATGTCCCTCGAAAAGTAAAAGGAAGGAGAGAGGAATGTCTACAGGGAAGAATAAAAGAAATCTGGAAGTCATGGTCATTTTATCTAATCTTAAAAGCTTCCTGTAGAAGAGTCATTCTTTTGGATACCCAGTGAAGTTTGGTATTGTAATTACTCTGATATTTACATATAAAAAGCATCTAGTTAATTAGATTCTGGCTGTTCCACCTGTGTGAAAAAAGATAATTTTTTATAAAGGGCAGTCAGGAGGAACATACAACATTTATAAACAATCTAAAGGAGCTCAGCCTTGCCCCGGCCAGTGCGGCTCAGTTGGTTGGAGTGTAGTCCCATGCACCAAGGTGTTACAGGTTCGATTCCCCTGTCAGGGCGTATATCAGAGGCAACCAATCAATGTTTCTCTCTCTCTTAAACATATTGAAAAATAAAAAACATGGAAGAGTTTAGGAGAGGCCATTGCTAAACTTAAAGCGTCTTGTCAGTCACAATGTCTTGAGTGTTAGGGCTTAAAGGAACCTTACTGTCCAGGTTACCTCAACCAGCATTTCTTGTACATCTGCTGTGCGCCAGCCCTGCGGGTCGCCAAGGGTGACTGCTGGCTGTTGGGGAACTTCAGCCCCCCTGGGCTTCGCAACACGCATGAGCAGAGCCTGATGCCCAGAGAGGCGTCTAAGCATACAAGTCAATGAGCGCTGCGGAACCACACAAAGAAGGAGTTGATTACGTCTGCCTTCTTGAGCAAGAAAAAAAAAATACTCCAGAGAGAAATAAAATGCCATTATTATAAATTTAAAAAAAAAATCCCAAAAACCAGAAGTGAATTTTCAAAAGTTATTCAGTTTGCTACTATTAGCAGTGGGATTTGAACCACAGATATTTTTTGTTATTTGACAGTCCAAAGGTTTTCCATCTTTTTTTTTATGGTTTTGTTCATTCCAGGGCCATCTCTTTCAAAATGTAAATTAAAACTATTCTCGTTTTTAAATATCCTCAAATCTGAATTTTCATTAGTGTAGAGAATTACACTGTCGATGCAAGGATTGAAATATTGCTTCAGATTCAAACCTGGGGAAATTCAAACTAAATCATCAGGATGAAATATCCAACATGGAATGCATATAATTACTTGGTAACTCACATGTACTGAAATTTCCCTATCAGTCACAAAAAAATGCCATCATTCTAAAACAGTATCTCCTTCTCAAAAGAAAGAGAAAAACATTTTTTAAAAAATGTGTGAATTCCTCTTTGGCACTGGGGACAAATTTAAATTTTTTTTTAATTTTTTTTTAAGATTTTATTTATTTATTTTTAGAGAGAGGGGAAGGGAGGGAGAAAGAGAGGGAGAGAAACAGCAATGTATGGTTGTCTCTCACATGGCCCTCACTGGGGACCTGGCCCGCAACCCAGGCATGTGCCCTGACTGGGAATAGAACCGGGACCCTCTGGTTCCCAGCCCGCGCTCAATCCACTGAGCTACTCCAGCCAGGGCCAAATTTAAATTATTTTTGATTTTATATAATTGTTTGGTAATTAATGCTCACCACCCTGGACCTTCTTGGGATTTAGCCACCTTCTCCATGGCTCAATCCCTAACATCTCACAAAAAGCCTGGTGCATTATTTAGGGTTCTCCAGAGACAGAGCACCTATAGGATGTATGCATTGTACACAGGAAGAGAGTTATGAAAAGTGATTGGCACATGCAATTATGGAAGCTAGAAGGCCAGGATTTACGGTCCATTAGCCGGGGACCCGAGAGAGCTGCTGGTCTGGTGGCATAGTTCCAGTCAGAAAGCCAGCAGGTATGAGACCCCCACAAAGTCAATGATTTAGTTGGTGTCTGCAGACAGAAAACCAAACAAAAGTGCTGTCCCAGATCAAGCATTTGGCAGAAGGAACTTTCTCTTACTCAGGGAGGCCAACCACACTGGGGAAGGCAATTGGCTTAACTAGGTCTACCAGTTCAAATGTTACCCTCAGCCAGAAGTACGCTCAGGCACCCTCACGGTCATGGCTGATCCAGTGTCCGTTCGGTGCAACCCAGTCAGGTGGACACAGGAGATTAATCAGCGCACCTGGTAAGCAATAACAGCTGATTAACATTGTTTAAATAAATGCAAAAGCCATGAAAATAGACAAGACAGGAAAACGTGTAAAGACAAAGTTGTATTTAGGTGCTAGATTGGAAAAATATGTCGTTTCTTCCTCATGCAAAGGAGGACCTTTCATCAAAGGAAATTAATGAAAAACAATAATCGAACCTTGATAGCCTGTGCTTCCTGATTCTACCAAAAGATGATCATGCGGCTTGGGAGGTGGACTTTGCCTCTCTGAGCACGTGGGACCCATGCCTCCCCATCGGGGTGATGGCCGGACTCCTATTCCAAGCAGCACGAAGCTCCCAGATATGAAATCCCCACTGAGGAAGTGAACGCAATGAGAACACACTTCGCCAGTCTCTTCTCTGCAACTCGCTGCCTTCCTCAATAAGAAGTCAAGGAACATTGTAATTAAAACTGCTTTCAATTTACTTCCACCCGAGAGCCTTGCCTCCCATGGGAGGCTGCATCTAACCTTGGAATGGCCGGCCCTCCCACATGCAGTGAGAAATCTGGTTTATTTGCAAAACTTGAGGCTGTCTTCTCACACCAGATTGTGTTTTAACTAACAGCTGCCCTCGCTCCTTTCCTGTCTGGGTTGCAGTTCCTTCCTTTCACAGCATTATCTGACCTAATCCCAAACTCGGTTTTGCAACGTTCTCCACTGGTACACTGGAAGCGAGTTCATTTTACCTGAAACAAACAACTGTGAGCATGTGCCTCTGCAACTGTCAGCTGTTGCCTGAGTCATAACTGTTAACGAGATCTTACAGTTCATTATCTTCTATTGTTAGCATTACATTATCTCCTACAAATTACTTGTTTTAAATTTTTTAATTCTTTTATTGTTGTTCAAGTACAGTTGTCTCCATTATCCTCCCCCCTCGGCCATCCCCACCTCTCACCTTCGATCCTACCCCTCTTTGGCTTTGTCTGTGTGTCCTTCATACATGTTTGTTATTACTTTTTTAATCAAAACTTATTATTAGCCTAGCAGATACTTAAATAAATAAAAACATCAAACACTTGTTTAGCACTCCCTATGTTAGTCATTATTCTTAATACTTTACATATATTAATTTATTGAATCCTCACCACACACCTGTGAGTTAAGCTATATAACTATCATATATAACTACATATAAGTATGTACTTATATGTAGTTATATATGATAGTTATATATTATATACATTATATATATATATATATATATATATATATATATCCATTTCATAGATAAGAAACCTGAAGCACAGAGATTAAGTGATTTGCCCAAAGCCATAAAGCTAATATGAGGTGGGACTAGGACTTCAACCCCATAGCCTGGTTCTAGAAACAGCATCCTTAGCCGTCACGCTGTATCACTTCTGACAGTGAGTTCTTAGGGGAAAGGTTAAGACCCTTATGTTCATTTGGACACTTCTAGTCCCTGGGATGCTAGAACTAATGACTTCTTGGTTTACAACCATTTTCCCCATGCCACCGTCTAGTGTGGCGTCGATTACAGCTGCCCACATCAGCAGACCACAGGAATGGAAACGTCTGGTCTTTGGGATGAAGGAGTTGGAGATTCGTTTCCAACACACATGATTTCTGTGTGTTGAAGCATACAAGAAGACAACCACACCAAACCCAAATAATGTGTTTCCTGGTCAGTGCCCACACAGCCCCCCGGACTTCTCTACCACATTTTCTCCCAAATATGTACCTACAATGTCTCTGTCGACCTGACCCCTCCAGGGGCTCCCACCCAAGCTAAAACTTTTCTGTGTTTGGAAGGCCTTCCCCTGTCCTCGACTATTCCCCAGGCTTCACTTTCTTTCCTGTGGCTGGAACCTCTGTTGGTCTGTAGGCAGACACAATCTGTGTTCGTACATCCCAAAGCCTTCTGCAGCGGAGGAGTGGAACTACACCTCCATGTTTCCTACTGCCGCGTGAGAGTGGAAACTACTGTCCTCAAACCCTGCACCTCGGAGGCCCACGCCAACTAACAAACTATTCCACCCTCCCTGGTAATAACTTATCAGGGGTGTCAAACTCACTTTCACTGGGGGCCACATCAGGCTCGAGGTTGCCTTCAAAGGGCTGAATATAATTTTAGGACTGTATCAATGTAACTACTCCTTAAGAGTTAGCGAGAGCTCGGCGCTGTCGCCAGGTAGAAACCAGGTGCTGGACCGGATAGAACAAGGTGGAGGGTGGGATTTGGCCCGTGGGCCTTTTGTTTGCCACCTGTGACCCATAAAGAAGTAAATCCCTTTCACTCATTAAAGACTTGTGTGACTCACGGTTTCCTCGCCACACTAACCTGAATTTCTTCAAGGGCAATCAGTCTAACAGCATGGCCTCTGAACACTTGATTTTCTTGTCCCCAAAGGTCCCCTCCTCTTCTCTGTCTCAGACCTCTTAATTTAAGCCCTTGATTTTTTTATCACCTGAAAGTTATTCCTACCCCAAAGCATTAATGCAAACCTCCCACGGTCAGATCTCAACACCCTCCTATCGTTCCAACGTGATTGTTTTGGTCTTGTCACTACGATTGGGTTTCAGTGGCATTAAGACCTTCATCTTATTGACCCCTCCATTTGGTCCTGTTCGCTAGTCCCCTTTTCTCTTCACTTCCCTTTTTATTGAGCTTAAATTCCACAGATCTCAGTCAAGCATCATATGGAAGTATTTTAAATGCATCCTCAACTCCCTTCCCTTTGCCCTTCATCACACTTACCTGATCAAACACAAACCCCAGACCGTTGCTTATGAAAACACGGCCAATGCACCAGCATAATGGACGTTACCTGGAGTTTGTGGGCAAGAATGTCGGCCCCCAGCCCAGAACTAAAGAATCAGAATCTACAACATGTTAACGACATCTTCACCGATAATTATTTTTAAAGTTCTCTCCAGAGAGAGTAAAAAGCCTAGTGGTTGCTAGGATGTGGAAATTGTGAGAAGGGCGGGGAATGGGAAGATAAGTGGGTGGAACACAGTGAAAACATTGTGTGATACTATAATGATGGAAACATGTCATTATATATGTATCTAAATGCATAGAACGTGCAACACCGAGAGTGAGCTCTAATTTAAACTGTGGATTATGATGTGCCAAGGTAGGTTCATCAATTGTAACAAACCTACCACTCAGGTGGGGGATGTTGACAGTGGGGGAGGGGGGAGCCAGTGTGTGTGTGGGATGCCAGTGTGTGTGTTTCGGGGGGGGGGCCAGTGTGGGGGAGTGGAAGGCAGGGATGATATATGGGAAATCCCTGTGCTTTTTCCTCAGTTTTGCTATGAACCTAAAACTGCCCTAAAAAATAAAGTCTTAAAAAAAAAACCAAACTATTCAGATAATTCCATTATGCAGCCAGGGTTGAGAATCAATAGTCTAGTCTCTTTGCCATTAAAAACATAATCACCTCTCAGAAGCACACACAAAGCCCTCTCCCCGCATTCGCAGCTGCCGGCCTGAAATAGACGTGTCACCTCCAGCCTCGGCCCTGAGCCAGTCACTGGCCGAGCGTGACCCCGGGGAGCTGGCGGGAAGGACAAAGGGAGCAAAGCTGGACAGCCAGTCACCCAAAGCAAGGACACATCATTACGCCGTTCACCTTTGCGGGTCACTGGTTACTCACGTCCTTGGCACTGCCCGGGAAGCTCTATAAAAAGTGTTCTGCAGTCCCCTCATCGCTCTGCCCCTCTCTGGTGTCCTATAACATTTCCCGTGTCACTCTGCTGGTCCGGTCTCATTAACTGACTTTCCCGAGGAATAAAGGACAGACCGGCATAGTGATTAAGAGGGCACACTTAGGAGTTAGAGAGACAGCATGTGAATCCCCATTTCTGCACTCTTTAACAAGTTAAATACTATTAATATTACTGCTCCTCAGTTCCCTAATCTAAAGCAATAAGAGGTAATAAGAGTATCTACACTAAAGAATTTTTATGAGGGAAAAAGGAAGTAAAATGCACAGAAGAGTGACTATTACGTAGTTGGCATAAGTCGGCAATTAGTTCTGTTTTAAAATTCTGCTTCTTCAGATCTTTGATAATTACTATCAGCATAATTTACATTAGATGTGTCTTCTCCCTAAACAGG
>PVJI01031203.1:0-13355 GCA_004026765.1 Micronycteris hirsuta
TACAACCCTGATGCTGCTGTTGGTTCAGAAGCAGCAGCTGGAACTCATGATTACCCTCCTCTGTCACTATTCTTAATTTCTCTCACCCTCAGCTCATACTTCTGATGGTCTAGGTGCCTTGCCTAGTGGTTGACCTAGTCCCACATCCCTAAGGGTTTTGAGCCCTGATTACATCCTCTTATAAGGTCATAGCTGTTGTGTTACCCCATGTCAATTAAAATTGGGCATGGAAGGGCCCCGGCTGGTGTAGCTCAGTGGATTGAGTGCGGGCTGGGAACCAGAGGGTCCCGGTTCGATTCCCAGTCGGGGCACATGCCTGGGTTGCGGGCCAGGTCCCCAGTGAGGGCCATGTGAGAGGCAACCATACATTGCTCTTCCTCCCTCCCTTCTCCTCTCTCTGAAAATAAATAAATAAAATCTTAAAAAAAAAAAAATTGGGCATGGAAGTATTCTAGGGATGCTCAATGGACAACATGTGTGTGGGGCATACTGTCCTCCCTCTCATGTCACACCAGCCCTAGCTCCTCATGATGATGACTATGGTGTCCCATCTCTGTCTGCTGGCCCATTGGAACAAGGATCCCAGGTAAAGAGGTGACAGCCAGAACCTCTTGACTAGTAAGAAGTGTTTCCTTTCTGGAACTCTGGGGCTCCTGTTACCAGACCCAACCAGTAGGGGGAGTACCACCCCTCACCAGCTTTGAGGCAAAACTCCAAAGACTGAGTTCAATGGAAAGGAAATGAATCTTTTATTTAACAATTTTCAAAGCCCCTTTTCTCTGAGATACCCAAAGAAAAATCACCCTGCTACCCTCTGCCAGCTCATTTCAAGGTTGTGCCAGAAACTCCTTCTCCAACCCAAGAGTAGCATAAATGCAGGTGGCTTAGCTGGTCTCCAGTTGCTGTCTAGCTTTAGGCATCTTTCAGAGTTCATGGATCCAGGTCTCCTACTTGTGGTGCACTGTCCTCTTCCTACCGCTGCTCACAGATCTGTACTGGTAACTATTGGCAGGCCCACACTGGCAACATTTGACACACCTATGCTGGGGGAGAGGAGAAGGGCCTTCAGCCATTGACATGTCTGCATTGGGGAGGAGGCACAGAGCCTGCTGCTAACAAGCTTGCATCCCATTGACAGGCCCACTCCACTGACAGATCCACATGGGGGAGGTGCACTGGACCTGCCACTGACAGGCCCGAGCTTCTTCCCCTTCTCTCTTATCATCCCTAATGTCCAGGGCCCAGTAGCTCCAGCTCCTGGTGACTGGGAAGGAGGGGAGATCCAAGAAAGAAACATTTTTACACACTACTTTTAAATGATCTCTCTCAGAATCCCTAGTGTGGCCCAGCATGCATTGTTGTCAGGGTGATGCATGCATGTGCAGCTCAACCCCTTCCCATTTCTGGGTGCAGGGTCCCCATTACTCCATTACAACTCCCTCCTTTAATGCTCTGGGCACTTGTAATCTTATAAGGGCAAATGGACAGAGGTCTCATTCTTGTATAACTTCTTTCTGCAGACAAAGGCCATAGTTCTACTGATTTCCTGGTCCAGAGGTCCCTAACAAAAGGGTCTGGAGCATAGGGGAGCGATCATGTGAGGGTGAAGAATACAAAGCCCAGGTCAGTTGGTTGTCTCTGGAAACTTGAGTGCATGATGTCCAAAGGTTTGCATTGATGGGCAAGCTGGTAACCTTATTGTATTCTGGAGGCAACAAGAGGGTTAGAAGATACAGTCAAAACTACAACAACTAAATAACCAAGGTAGGAACTGTTACAATTTCTCCTTTTCAACACTTCTGGACCTTTTCTGACCAAACCATTAAGGCAGAAAAGAAAAACGGTTCCAAAGCAAAGCTGATAGGCCACTCCATACTTCACCAACTCAACGTCTAGTCTAGCCAAATCATTGAGTTGTAGGAGATGCTGATGCAAGTGGGCTACTCAAGTGGGGCCTACACCAACACTTAAACCACAAAACAGCTTTTGGAGAAGATGTCCTGCTGCAGGACTGTGCTGGAATGATATCAATTATGACAATTTGACAAATCTTTCATGTAAACTAGTTCAACTTCTAAGTGAAAACCAACTTTTAGGATAGTTAGCTGCACTAAAGTTCAATATGCACAATTGAACATTATGATTGTCCTTAAAACCTGATTCCTCTCCCTAAGATTACCTTCATTATCATCGAAAATCTAGAGGGATCAGGTGTAGGGAGGAAATACAAAGCAAAAAGAAAAATCCTTATCCTTCCAGTATGTACCAAAATTTTATCTCTATGCCTTATATCTTTTGTTACTTTACTTTCCAACTTAATATGAAGTTTTAGCCCTTGGAAACCTCAATTTCTTTTCAAAACAGAAACAAGGCAGAAATCTAAAGTAAGGATAGAGTTTCAGAAAAAGTGGAGGAAGGACTGGAACTAGGCTTGAATCTTATCTCATGCCTATAGGTCCCAATAACTGTTCACACAGACAACCTTCTCGGAGGTCCAAATGGCATGAAGCCCAAATGGCGGAGATATTATTTCATGCCAGTCAGTACCAAAAATGACTTTACAAAATCCAAATAGCACAAAGCCCAAACTGCCAAGGTGTTATCTCACCCCAGTTGGCATCTCAAATGACCTTTATGAGGTTCAAATGACATAAAGCCCAAATGTCAAAGACATTCTCTTGTCCCAGCTCATACCCACAAATAAATTTTATGAGGTCCAAAATGGTGAAAAGCCCAAATGGCAGAGACAATTTCGCACTCCAACAGGTACTGCAAATGACTTTCACAAGGTACCAATGGCACAAAGTCTAAATGGCAGATACAGAGGATACCCAGGATAAACAATATAGCTGAGTTCCCTCTAGTCCTCAGAAAATCAGAAAGCAAGCTAAGAATAACTATAACCAAAACTAGAGTTTCTTTCATTTCAAGTTAAAACTCTCACAACTTTGTATATTCATTCCAAAATAACTCACTTCAATCTTTGTTCTTGAAAGATAAGTTAAGATAGTGGTGAGGTAGGTGGGAGCAGAGTCCAGTTCTCACTGTGCCTGGCTGGAACACCTAGCCTATTGTCTTAGAAACAGAGTGAAAAGCCAATGGAATCCCAGCTTATATGAAGTTTGGAGGCAAAAAGTTGTAGAGGACATTGAAAAACAGATGGTGAGGAAATTGCACTGGGACAGTAAAGTTTCTGGTATCTGCACAAGAACCTAGGCTGCTGTGGCCCCTGGCCTGACACCTGCTGCAGGATAGGGGAGGAGAGTTAGATTGCCAGCTCCCTCCTCTACCAGAGTAGAGAGGGCAGCCTGGCACCAGGAGGGACCTGGATACATGAAGTCGCTGGGGGAAACAGAGATGAAGTGGGAGACACACAGAGTTGCTATACATCTGTGGGGACTGTGGACACCGGCATCAGAGACATTGGGGTGCTGGGAGACACCTGAAGAAGGGAATAGTTGGGTCATTTCAGACCCTGACTCGGATAGTCTTCAGATTGGTTAGAAATTTGGGCTGTGTGAAAAGCTGTGTGCTTGTTAAGAATGGTGGAAAGCTGCTTTGTAAGGAACTCTTGGGCAGCAGCTGGCTTGCCCTGAGGGTTATTTGAGCTGTGCATGCTCAGAGACTGAGTGGCAGATAGGAGCCATGCACCAGAGCTTGACTTGCACTGTGCGCCCAGAGGTTGAGTGGCTGATTTGAGCCTGGAAGCTCACGGAAGACCTAGACTGGTGGCTTGGCAATTGTGAATATTGCAGCCTGGACCTGGTCCTCATCCTCTCAAAACCATAGGAAGGGAGAAAAGTGAGGCCCAGCCCCCCTCTTCCTGTGGCATCCAGGAATACAAGCAGAACTTGTACAACGGGTTTAAAGTCAGCAGGAGGCTTATTTTTTTTTCTTTCCTCTCTCTTTTTGTTGCTTTCTTTTTCTTCCCCCAAGTGAGACAGTAAGATGTGGAGTTATGAAAGGTGCAGAGATGTATCCAAAGGGGGAACACGAGGCTAACCCCCAAAATTGAGAAACCGAGACAAATGTCACTTTCCTATCCCATAGAACTGGTATTAGATTGTTTATATGTATTATTATTATTTTTCATTACTTTTCCTACTTTTATTAGTATTTTTTATTTCTCTTCTTTATATTTAGTTTTCTTCATTTTACTTCTCTGTTTAATTGCATTGTTTGACTGGTTTTCCTTATTCTCTCTTTATTGTATTTTAATTTCCCTCCTTTCACTTCACTTGTGTTCCAATAACACACTCCTCTTGATCATATACATTCTATTCTGGTTATCCAAATCATATATTTCTTGTCATATTATTGTTGTACCAGTACTATTGTAAATAACTGTTGTTCTATACAATTGTACATACTACACAGCAACCCTCCCTGATCTTAGCCCATTTCACTATCTTCCTGACCTTTATTACTGTTGTGGTTAACTCTATTCCCTCTCACACTACCCCTACTTTCTATCCTTTACTTAAAGGGAACTAATCCACTTGGCATGGCAAATGTAGTCAAGCCCTATTGGAAAACCGACAGGCACAAGTAGACACACAGGAACAAAACCCGTGGATTGGCTTTCCCATGGGAAACCAGTCCTGCATTATACCTAGGCTGTTTTGAGGCTTTCTTTTGCTAAAACTCCCTCAAACTGAGTTGAATCAGCAAATGTTGACTGCATATCTTTAAAGTAACTTCCTAAAGTCTGTGCTAATTGTCCCAAGGACAAAGTGTAACCAGACCAATTACTCTTATGGTTCCCTTACATTTGGAACATTTTTTCCTTGTTAATTTGTAAGAAGTAATCAGTAACATGCTTTCCTTTGTTATCTGTAAAAAGTAATCACCTAAAGCAAATCTGAGCATAATGACTAAGAACCTTCTTTGATATGCTAATAGAGAGCCAATAAAAGCCTGTTAAGGAAGGGTCAAGGTGCTCTCTCTCAGAGAGTGGCCATGCTGTCCCTTTGTCTCCACAGGACTTCTATAGTCTGTGTGAATTTGTTCATCACATCCACAACATAGACTCCACAGGATGGAGTCTACATCATTTACTCTCACTGTATCTCATCATCTAACCTGGCACAAGCACTCTGTTTTCAGGAGTCAGTTCACAATCATACTCCCCTCTAACAAGAGTCTTATCTCTCTTTCACCTTTTATAAAAACTGGCTAGTTGGGTGAAATAGCACAGTTAAAGCTATATTTATCCAAAGAATCGCCTATCTCTTCTCTACTTGCTGATACTTTAATCCTATAAAATACTCTCCCACTTTCTTAATCCATTTTGCCTACCCCCTACCACTGATCACATACAAGAATAGGTGGGAGCCACAAACACTAGTATACTGACTGGAGGAAAGAACCCACCAACAAAGGAACCACCAAGTATAAAAACCCAAGTATAAAAAAAAGAACCCACACAAAGAAGAAAGGGAAAACCTAGAGCAACTAGACAAGGATATCAAAGAGATCACAGCACTGGATCCCATAGAATTCCTACCATAGAAGTTCACCCTACAAACACAGCTAGCAAAGTGAAACATCAAGAAGTGCAGAAACAAACAAAAAGAGTCACCTAAAATGGGGAGACAAAAAACATTCAATCAAAAGGAATGGAAGACTCCCCACTAAAAGAGCTAAATGAAATGGAGGTAACCAGACTATCAGATATAGAATTCAAAATAATGGTTATAAAGATGCTGAAAGAATTCACAGACAACTATAAGGAACTGAGTGAGAACTATATCAGCATGAAAAAGAAAATAGAAACTATAAATGAAAACCAAGAAGAAATGAACAATACAATTTTAGAAATAAAAAACACACTAGAAGGAATTAAAAGCAGACTGGATGA
This sequence comes from Micronycteris hirsuta, assembly GCA_004026765.1. Lineage (NCBI taxonomy): Eukaryota > Metazoa > Chordata > Mammalia > Chiroptera > Phyllostomidae > Micronycteris > Micronycteris hirsuta. Next base: position 5,861 of record PVJI01031203.1, read on the forward strand.
AGCAAAGGACAGAATCAGCAAGCTGGAAGACAAGGTAGAAAAAAAATCCCAAAAGAGCAAGAAGAGGAAGAGAGTCAGAAATAATGAAGAGGTGTTAAGGGAAATGCAGGACAACATGAAACATAATAATATTTGTATAATAGGGATACCAGAAGGAAAAGAAGAGCAAGGGATAGAAAACCTGTTTGAAAAAGTAATGACAGAAAACTTCCCTAATTTGAGGAGAGAAAAAGTCACACAAATCTAGGAAACACAGAGAGTCCCAATGAAGAGGAACCCAAAGAGGCCCACTTCAAGACACATCATAATTAAAATGGCAAAATTCCAAGACAAAGACAGAATCTTAAAGGCAGCAAGGGGGAAACAGAAAGTAACATACATGGGAGCTTCCACAAGACTAGCAGCTGACTTCTCAGTGGAAATGCTCCAGGCCAGAAGAGAATGGCAAGAAATATTGCAAGTAGTAAAAACCAGAGGCCTGCAACCAAGACTACTCTATCCAGCAAGGCTTTCAATTACAATGGAAAGCCAGACAAGGAGCTTCCCAGACAAAAGAAGTCTAAAAGAATACACCTCCACAAAACCAGCTCTGCAAGAGTAGCTAAAGGGTCTGCCTAAGGAAAAGGAAAAATAACAGTGAGAGGGAGAGGAACACAGGTACAAAAAATGGCAATGAATAAGTATCCATTAAATGCTCCAATCCAAAGACATAGAATAGATAAATGGATGAGAAAACATGACCCACACATATACTACATACAAGAGACCCACCTCAAACCAAAAGATCTACACAGACTGAAAATGAAGGGCTGGAAACAGATATTCCAAAAAAAATGGACAGGGAAAAAAACCGAGATAGCAGTACTCATATCTGACAAAATAGACTTCAAAACAAGGGCCATAAAAAGAGACCCAGGAAGTCATACTATTATACTCAAGGAAAAATCCAACAAGAAGACATAAACATTGTAAATATGTATGCACCAAACATAGGACCACGTCAAAACATAAAGAAAATTTTGAAAAACTTCAAGAAAGATATACACAGCAACACAATTATAGTAGGGGATTTCAACACCCCACTGTAAAAAATTGATAGATCTTTCACACAAAATATCAACAAAGATATTGTGTCATTGAACAATGCCCTAGATGAAATGAACTTAACTGATATATATACAGCCTTTCACCCCAAAGAAGTTAAGTACACATTCTTTTCAAATGCACACGGAATATTTTCAAAGACAGACCATATGATAGAACACAAAACAAGCCTCAACAAATTCAAGAAAATTGAAATCACATCAAGCAATTTTTCCCACCACAGGGGGCTGAAAGTAGAAAACAACCTCAAAAAAAAAAATTCAAAAAGACTCAAATTCATGGAGATTGAAGAACATGCTATTAAACAATGAATGGGTCAAGAAGGAGATCAAGTAAGAAATCAAAAAAACTTTCTGGAAACAAATGAAAATGAAATCACAACAATTCAAAAGTTATGGGACAGCAAAGACAGTCCTGAGAGGGAAGTTCATAGCAATACAGGCCTACCTCAAAAAGATAGAAACATTTCAAATAACAACCTAACCCTACACCTACAAAACCTGGAGGAACAACAACAAAGACAGCCCAGAGCAAGTAGAATGAAGGAAATAACCAAGATCAGAGCAGAATTAAAAGACATAGAGGCTAAAAGCACAATTCTAAGGATCAATAAATTGAGAAGCTGGTTCTTTGAAAAGATAAACAATATCGACAACTCTTTAAGCAGACCCATCAAGAAAAAAAGAGAGAGGACCCAAATAAACACAATCAGAAATGAAAGAGGAGAGATTACAACTGATAACACAGAAATGCAAAGGATTGTAAGAAACTACTACGAAAAACTGTATGCCAAGAAATTGAAAACCTAGACGAAATAAGCAAATTTCTGGAAAAATACAATCTTCCAAAATTCAATGAAGAAGAAACAGAAAGCATGAACAGGCCATAACAGCTGATGAAATTGAAGCAATAATCAAAAAGCTTCTGACACACACAAGCCCTGGACCAGAGGGTTTCACAGGAGAATTTTACAAAGCATTTAAGGGAGAGCTAACCCCCATCCTTCACAGATTATTTCAAAAAATTCAAGGAGGTGGACGACTCCCAAACTTTTTTATGAAGCCAGCATCATCCTAATCCTCAAACCAGATAAAGAAATAACAAAGAAAGAAAACTTCGGGCCAATATCACTAATGAACATAGACACTAAAATCCTCAACAAACTATTGGCAAATAGCATCCAGCAATACATTAAAAAGAGCATACACCGTGATCAAGTGGGATTCATCCTAGTGTTGCCAGGATGGTACAATATTCACAAATCAATAAACATAATACACCACATAAATAAAATGAATCCCATGATCATATCAATAGATGTTGAAAAAGTATTTGATGAGCTACAGAACCCATTTATGATAAAAACACTCAGCAAAGTGGAAATAGAGGGAGCATTCCTCAACATAATAAAGGCCATATATGAGAGACCTACAGCCAACATCATACTCAATGGACAAAAACTTAGAGCTTTCCCATTAAGTTCTGGAATAAGACAAGGATGCCCGCTTTCAGCACTACTATTCAACATAGTATTGGAAGTCCTAGCCACAGCATTCAGACAAGAAAAAGAAATAAAGGGCATCCAAATTGGAAAGGAGGAAATAAAGCTGTCATTGTTTGCCGATGACATGATAGTGTACATAGAAAATCCTATAGACTCCACCAAAATACTACCCACCTAATAAATGAATTTGGCAAAACAGTGGGATACAAAGTCAATACTGAGAAATCAAAAGCATTTTTATACACCAGAAAGGAAACATCAGAAACAGAAATCAGGAAAAAATCCTATTTCATATAGCAACAAAAAAAATAAAGTTCTTGGTTAGAAATAAAACTAACCAAAGAGGTAAAAAATCTGTACTCAGAAAACTATACAAGACTAAAAAAAGAAATTAAGGAAGACACAAACAAATGGAAGCATGTACCATGTCATGGATTAGAAGAATTAACATCATCAAAATGGCCATACTTCCCAAAGTGATTAATACATTCAATGCAATGCCTATTAAAGCACCAATGACATATTTCACAGATATAGAACAAACATTTCAGAAATTTATACGGAACCATAAATGACCCCGAATAGCTGCAGCAATTTTAAGAAAGAAGAACAAAGCAGGAGGGATCAAAATACCTGATATCAAACAGTATTACAAGGCCACTATAATCAAAACAACCTGGTACTGGCATAAAAACAGGCACAGAGACCAATGGAACAGAACAGAGAGCCCAGAAATAAACCCAAGTCTCTACAGTCAATTAATATTTGACAAAGGGGGAAGAAGCATAAAATGGAATAAAAATAGCCTCTTCAACAAATGGTGTTGGGAAATCTGGATGGCTACCTGCAAAAAAATGAAACTCGATCACCAACTTACACTATACACAAAAATAAATACAAGGTGAATAAAAGACTTAAATATAAGTTGTGACACCATAAAATTCCTAGAGGAAAACATTGGTAGCAAAATCTCAGATATTCCGTGAAGCAACATCTTCACTGAGATGTCCCCTAAAACAAGGGACATAAAGGAAAGAGTAAACAAATGGAACCTCATCAAATTAAAAAGCTTCTGCATGACTAAACAGAGCAGCATTAAAATGAAAAGAGAACCAACTATATGGGAAAACATATTAGCCAATGATACCTCAGACAAGAGTTTGATCTCCAAAATATATAAAGAACTCACATGACTCCACTCCAGGAAGACAAAAACCCAATTATGAAATGGGCAAAAGACCCAAACAGACACTTCTCCAAGGAGTACATACAGTGGGCCTAGAGACATATGAGAGGATGCTCAGTGTCTATAGCCATCGGAGAGATGCAAATCAAAACCATAATGAGATACCACTTCACACCACTGACAATGGCCATCATAAACAAATCAACACATAATCAGTGTTGGAGAGGATGTGGAGAAAAGGGAATTTTAGTGTATTGTTGGTGGAAATGCAGACTGGTATAACAACTATGGAAAACAGTATGGAATTTCCTCAGAAAAACTACAAATGGAACTGTCTTTTGACCCAGCAATTCCACTGCTGGGATTATACCATAAGAGCCCTGAAACACCAATCCAAAAGAACCTATGCACTCCAGTGTTCGTAGCAGCACAATTTACAATAGCCAAGTGCTGGAAGCAACCTAAATGCCCATCAGCAAATGAGTGGATTAAAAAACTATGGTACATTTACACAATGGAATTCTACAGAGCAAAGAGAAAGAAGGAACTCCTACCCTTTGTGACATCATGGCTGAAACTGGAGATTATGCTAAGTGAAATAAGCCAGGAAGTGAGGGACAAATACCATATCATCTCACACTTAACTGGAACACAATCAACAAAAGAAAAATGCAAACAAAATATTACACCATTTGTTGAAGAGGCTATTTTTACTGCCTTTTATGCTTCTGCCCCCTTTGTCAAATATTAATTGATGACAGAGACTTCGGCTTATATCCAGGCTCTCTATTCTGTTCCATTGGTCTATGTGTCTGTTCTTACACCTGTACAATGCTGTTTGGATTACAGAGGCCTTGTAATACAGTTTGATATCAGGTATTTTGAACCTTCCTTCTTCATTCTTCTTTCTCAAAATTGCTGCAGCAATTTGGTGTCGTTTAAGGGTTTTATATAAATTTTTGAAATGTTTGTTCTATATCTGTGAAACATGCCATTGGTACATTAATAGGGATTGCATTGAATCTATAAATTGCTTTGGGTAGTATGGCCAATTTGATGATGTTAATTCTTTTAATGCATGAACAGGGTACACGCTTCCATTTATTTGTGTCTTCCTTAATTTCTTTCTTCAGTGTTGTGTAGTTTTCTGAGTACAGGTCTTTCATCTCCTTGATTAGGTTTATTCCTAGGTATTTTCATTTTTTGTTGCTACATCAAATGGGATTTTCTTTATCATTTCTGTTTCAGATATTTCATTGTTGGTGTACAAAAATGCACTTAACGTCTATTGACTTTGTATCCCACTGTTTAGCCAAATTAATTTATTAGGTTGAATAGTTTGTTGGTGGAGTGAATAGGATTTCTTATGTTTACTATCATATCATTTGCAAACAATGAAAATTTTGCTTCCTTTCAATTTTGATGCCTTTTATTTCTTTTTCTTGTCTGATTGCTGTGGCTAGGACTTTCAATACTATGTTAAATAGGAATGATGAAAGTGGACATCCTTGTCTTGTTCCTGATCTTAGTGGGAAAGATTTTCATTTTTGTTCCTTGAGTATGATGTTGGCTGTAGGTCTCTCATATATGGCCTGTATTATGTTGAGGAATGCTCCCTCTATTTCCACTTTGCTGAGTGTTTTTATCATAAATGGGTGCTGTATTTATCAAATGCTTTTTCCACATCTATTGATATGATCATGTGATTTTTGTTTCCTTTTGTTTATGTGATGTATTACATTTATTGATTTGCGAATATGGTATGATTCTTGATCTCAGAGATGAATTCCACTTGATCATGGTATATGGTCGTAGTGTACTGCTGGATGTGGTTTGCCAATACTTTGTTGAGGATTTTAGTGTCTATGTTGATCAGCGATATTGACTTGAAATTCTCTTCATTTGTTATTTCTTTATCTGGTTCTGGGATTGGGATGATGCTGGCTTCATAAAAAGAGTTTGGGAGTCTTCCATCATTTTGGATTTTATGGAATAGTCAGTGAAGTATAGTGGTTAGTGCTTCCTTAAATGCTATGTAAAATTACCCTGTGAAACCATCTGGTCAAGGTCTTTTGTGTGTCGGAAGCTTTCTGATTAGTGCTTCCATTTCACCAGCTGTTATTGGTCTCTTCGGGCATTTTGCTTCTTCTTCATTGAATTTTGGAAGATTATATTTTTCTAGAAATTTGTCCATTTCACCAAGGTTTTCATATTTCTTGGCATACAGTTCTTCATAGTAGTTTCTTACAACCCATTGTATTTCTGTGGTATCACTTGTAATCTCGCCTCTTTCATTTCTGATTGTGTTTATTTGGGTCCTCTCTCTCTTTATCTTGATGAGCCTGCTTAAAGGCTTGTCAATTTTGTTTATCTTTTCAAAGAACTAGCTCCTGGATTTACTGATACTTAGAATTGTGCTTTTAGTCTCTAAGGCATTTAATTCTGCTCTGATCTTGGTTGTTTCCTTTCTTCTACTTGCTCTGGGCTGTCATTGTTGTTGTTCCTCCAGTTCTTGTAGGTGTAGTGTTAGGTTGTTATTTGAAATGTTTCTATCTTTTTTAGGTAGGCTTGTATCGCTATGAATTTCCCTATCAGGACTACTTTTACTGTGTCCCATAAGTTTTAGTGTTCTGAGTTCATTTTCATTTGTTTCCAGAAACTTTTTATGTCTGCCTTGGTCTCTTTCTTCGGCCAATCACAGTTTAATAGCAAGCTGTTCAATGTCCATGAGTTTGAGTATTTTTGAGTTTTTTCCTTGAAGTAGATTTCTAGTTTCAATCCCTTGTGGTTAGACAAAATGCTTGATATAATTTCAATTTTCTTGGATTTGTTGAATTTGTTTTGTATCCTATCATGTGGTCTATCTTTGAAAATGTTCCATGTGCATTTGAAAAGAATGTGTACATAGCTTCTTTGGGTTGAAAGGCTCTATATGTATATAAGTTAAGTCCATTTAACCTGGGACTTTGTTCAATGCCTCAATACATTTGTGGATATTTTGTTTGGAGGATCTATTGATTTTTGGCAGTGGGTTGTTAAAATCCCCTACTATAATTGTGTTGCTGTTAATATCTTTCTTGGAAGTCCTTCAAGGTTTTTCTTATATATTTAGGTGCTGTTATGTTGGATGCATATATTTACAATGTTTATGTCTTCTTGATGGATTCTTCCCTTGAGTATTATGATGTAAGCTTCTGGGTCTCTTTCTATGACCTTTGTTTTGAAGTCTATTTTGTCTGATACGAGTATTGCTACCCTGGCTTTTTTTCCCTTTCCATTTGCTTGAAATATTTGTTTCCAGCTTTCCTCTTTCAGTCAGTGTAGGTCTTTTTTTCTGAGGTGGGTGACTTGTAAGCAGCATATGTGTGGGTCGTGATTTCTTATCCATTCAGCTAATCTTTGTCTTTTGACTGTAGAATTTATTCTATTTATGTTTAAGGCTATTATTGATAGGTCTTTAATTCATTGCCATTTTACTTCCTTTGTATCTGTGTTTGTCTCTATTTTTTTTTTTTTTTTTTCATTTCTTAAAAGAGACCCTTTAGTATCTATTGCAGTGCTGGTTTGGATGAGGTGTATTCTTTGAGGTTTGATTTGTCTGGGAAACTATTTTGCCTTCCTTTTTAATTGACAGCCTTCCTGGATAGAGTAGTGTGGTTGCAGGCCTTTGCTTTTCATTACTTGGAATATTCCTTGCCAAT
>PVJI01031204.1:0-13347 GCA_004026765.1 Micronycteris hirsuta
AGAGATTGGTGCATGTAAGAGAATTGATTAAATACGTCCACGTATTAAGGATAATGAGATCCAGGAGGAAGAAGAGATTAACTTCTTTGTGATGGATTGGAATTGGAGGTTTCTGTTTGAATATAATGGTTTTCAAAATTATAGATATATATGGGAATAAACATAAGTGTAATGTGTGTATGTACATACATGCATGGATAGGGTGTGTGTATATGCAAATATTTCCTACCTCTGTCCACAGAGAGGGAATGGGAGCAACACCACCACACTGACATTTGTACCTTGCACACAGATCTTGGTTTCAAAATACACTTCTCCCTTAAAAGGAATCAGGAACCCTTAGAGAAATGGCTAATTCTGTGTCTGAGAAAGAAAACGTGCAAATGAGCTTGGAACATCTTATTGTGGCATTAGTAAGGAAGCACTCAAAGGATGATGGGTAACATGGTAAAAGGGCAGACAAGCCAACTTGTAGGGACTCAAGTCTCAAAACCTCCCTAAACAATGTAGTTTCTGTCTGCTGTTTCATTTTATATCAGGTTGTCTGTGTCTTTACCACATTGCTTTTGAGATTGTTTACCTAGTTTGCAAACCAATCCTTTCGAGATTATATATACAGAAAATGTCTTCTCATTTATAGCTTATCTGGTCACTATCTTTTTATAAAAAGCCATTATTAATTTTAATATAGCTGAATCTATCAATTTTTTTCTTTATGGTTTGTGTTTTGTGGCGCTTGTTTTATAAAGTTTCCACCCATATTCACAAAGATAGCATCCTATATTGTCTTCTAAAAGTTTAAGTTTTTACCTTTCGCAGTTGGGTCTTTAATCACACAGAATCTTTGTTTATGTATGGAGCAATTAGAGAGACAATTCCTTTATTTGTATGTGGATAACCAATTATCTGAGCACCATTTACTCTTCATTCTAAGGAATAGTAACCCCTTTTCCCACCTGAGCGTTCTATCCCAACACCAGTTCCACTGACTTCATTACTATAACCTTATAATAAACCTTAATATTTGGTAAAGCAAGTCTTCCTCTTTTGCTTTGATTCTTTATTTTGGATGATTTTAGCCCTTTCCTCTTCCATATAAATTTTAGGACAAAGTTGTAAGGTTTTACATACAATCTTTTTTAAATTTGTATTTACCGATTTTAGAAAGAGAAGAAGGGCCCTGGCTGGTATGGCTCGGTGGTTGAGTGCCAGCCTGAGAACCAAAGTGTCGCTGGTTCGATTCCCAGTCTACAGAGCAAACCTGGGTTGCAAGGTTGGGTCCCCAGTAGGGGGTGCACAAGAAGCAACCACACATTGACCTTTCTCTCCCTCTCTTTCTTCCTCCCTTCCCCTCTCTAATAAAATATTTAAAAAAAAAAAAAGAAAGAGAGGAAGGGGCAGGAGAGAGAAAGAAAGGGAAAGGGAGAGAAAGAGAGAGAGAAACATTGATTTGCTGTTCCCCTTATTGATGCATTCATTGGTTGCTTCTTATATGTGCCCTGACCAAAGATCAAACTCGCAACGTTGGCATATGGGAACGACACTCTAACCAACTGAGCTACCTGGCCATACATACGATCTTTTTTTTTTTTTTTTTAAAGATTTTATTTATTTATTTTAGAGAGGGGGAAGGGAGGGAGACAGAGAGGGAGAGAAACAGCAATGTATGGTTGCCTCCCACATGGCCCTCACTGGGGACCAGGTCCACAACCCAGGCATGTGCCCTGACAGGGAATCAAACCGGGAACCTTTGGTTCCTAGCCCACGCTCAATGCACTGAGCTACACCAGCCAGGGCTTTCTTTTTAGATTTTGGTTGGAACCGCATTGGTTCATAAACCAAACTATCAGTAGAGATGTCTTCACATATTGACTGTTCCTACCTGTGAAATCGGTACTCCATATAAATGTTAAATTTTTGTACATATAAAGATAATAATGAAAAAGTGGGGGGAACATTTTTAACAAGCATGATGGTTCAAAGGTTTATACACTGAACATTTGTAAATCTATTAAAGCACCATGGGATAATGAGAAATTACTTGACTAGATACTTTTTAAGAAAAAAATGCAAATTAGAAATAAGTATATAGAAAAATGCCTGGCTTAATTAATAGTAAACAAATGCAAATTTAAATATCCACAAGATACTATTTCACTTATCAAATTAAAAACCTTTTTTTAAATGCTATAATAGACACATCAGCTTGAGTCGAAGTGAAAATTAGCTCCCATCAGGGTCCAGGTCATGGGAGGAACTTGTTAAAAACATTTATATGCAAATTAAAGAGCCTCTAGGAAAAGAACACATTAGAAGAAAGAAATTAAGAATAATGAGTTTAATCCAGTAAAATAGCAGTTATCACTGGTATAATCTGGTCTGTCTTTCAGATTTGTCTTCTAGTCCAATTCCACCATGGAACTCCTACAGAGGAAGTGAGAGAGACCATCCAGGAAAAAATAAACCCTGAAAGGATAATTTCATAATTTTTGAAGCACTAGAACATCCAGCATAGTTTGGAGCCTGTTAGAGGGACATACTGCAGGGGAGGCACCACCCTGTACTTCTTTTTTTTTTAAATATATTTTATCGATTAAGCTATTACAGTTGTCCCATCCTCCCCTTTATTCCCCTCTGCCTGGCACCCCCCTCCTCTTTCCCCCCTTTAGTTCTTATCCATGGGTCATATATATATGTTCTTTGGCTTCTACATTTTCTATACTATTCTTAACCTCCCCCTGTCTATTTTCTACCTACCATTTATGCTACTTATTCTCTGCACCTGTTCCCTCTCTCCCCCTCCCACTCCCCTGTTTATAACCCTCCATGTCTTATATAAATCCCTTTAACATTTCATATAATAAAGGCTGTCACCCTGTACTTTGAACAGAACACTCTGAAGCTCCAAATTTCAGCTACTGGGTTGAGGCAAAGCCAATCAAAAAGAAACTGGTGTGTGAGCACAAGAGTGAATCTGCTGGCACTTTTTTAAAAACTTGATCGTAGGGCTCAAGGAGAATTTCCAAAAGCACTAAAGGTCCCACATCAACTAACAAGGGTGGGGGAAAAAACAACATTGAGGTTATTAGGTTGTTGTTTTTTTTTAAAGATCGTGTCTATTCATTTTTAGAGAGGAGGAGGGAGGGAGAAAGAGAGGAAGAGAAACATCAATATGTGGCTGCCCCCCGCCCCAAGTGCTCCCAGCTGGGCACCTGACAGCAGCCCAGGGATGCGCCCTGACAGGGAATCCAACCCGTGATCCCCGGGGCCCACAGTCTGGTGCTCAGTCCCCTGAGCCACACCAGCTAGGGTGAGGTTATTAGTTTTTAATATGGACCCCTTCTGTTCCCATAAGCTAGTGAGGGCTGGTTGAAGCTAAGATTAAATCTTTATTCAAAATCAGAAGGTATGCAACAAGTCACACACCCTCATATACTGTTGGTAGGTGTAGAAGTGAGAAACTTTTTAGGATAACGTTTTGTAAAATACATCATGATTATTTTTAAATTTTTGATCCAAATATTGTCCCACTAAAAATCTTGTCCAATAAAATAAGTAAAAAGACATATGTAAATGTATGTCCCAGAAGATTTGTTGCAGTGTTAATTATAATAATAAAATCTGAAAAAGATTCAAGTATTAAATTATAGGAGGATGGTTAAATGAGTTATGGGACAACTAAACAAATGGGTAGATGATTAAATACTACGGAACGCTGTATTAGAAAAATCTCTCGATAGTGGAAAACATAGTGATACAAAGATCTATGAAAACGTAGATCTAAGCATAGTGGTCGATCTGGCCAGCCGACCTGGCCAGACCTCAAAAGGGGAGGGGCCATAGGAGAGGCTGCACAAGGCTGCGGTAAACAAGCTAGCCCTGTGCCTGACGACAGAGTTCCCTGCCGAAAGGCAGAGACGCTGCAAAAGGAGGCCTTGTGCAGAGCATGTACAAGGTTGGTGAAATGTTTGAACAAAAGTCCTCTTACCGCTTCTGGCTCCTGATTTAAGAAGAAACCAGAGGTCGCAATATCACATGTAAAGGTTAGCACGGCAGCAGGGGGAGGTGCAGACCTGCCAGTCTAGCCTGGGAAAAGGACGGTATTGTCTGGGGTGCTGGACGCTTCCAGACTGTGTAGAATTTGGGGCTGGGAGATTTAAATGGAAGAAAGGGAGAAATATGGACCTTCTTTCCCTTGCTCACTCTGTTAGGGGCCAGAGCGCTTGCAAACCAGTAGGCCCTGGAAGCCACGTGGCCAGGCATTAGGCCCCCGGACCGGTCTGGGAAGCCATGGCATGATGACGGCGGTCTGGGTCGCACAGGCAGACTCCAGGGAGAAGCCTGAAGTGGGAGAGCCATCTGCCTAGCGGCCCTGTGCTCCAAAAGGACAGATAAGGATGGAGTGGGGTTTCTGGGCATGGTTTTTGATGTCAGTCTTTTGGGGAACACATGGGCTTTTTCTGTATTTTGTGGAGGAAAGGAGCCTAGAGCTGGGGAGTCCCCCACTCCCCCAAACTGCAACATTTTAATAAAGATCTTCTTTCTTCTCCACCAACTTTTGTCTTCGTAATATGCCTGTGTTTGATGGCGGGCAGCTGAACCCCATTTTTGTTTGGTGACAATACGGTATCAAATTGAATGTGCAAAGGTAAACCTATAGTTGGACATTTTTAACTGAGGGGTTTTTTTCTTTCACAAAATTATGTATTTTGTCCTGTAGCTCTCTACTTCCTGGATCAGTTAGAACCTTTGCTTTAGGAGAGCAGAAATCCATTGGGATGCTTGAAGGCATTTTTGACTTATAACAGGCTTACCATTCTGAAGCAAAGCACCTTTGATATGTAAGAACTAGGCCATTCAGAGAGAACTGATCTTATTTTGAATTAATAAAAAGAACATGATTGGAATATTGAGGCAGAATCTAGAAGACTACCCCATAAAGATAAAACTTAATCATAGAATAAAAAATAATGCAGCATTAACATAAAATCAGAAGAAGATAAATCCCCCCTAGGCTGCAGGGAAGAGACTGGAGAAAGAGGGAAAGATGAGAAAAAAGACAGATGTAAGAAGGGTCCCCAACGGGACTGTCCCCCTGCCTGGTTTGAAATTCAAAATGGATACTTGTGCTCCAAATAAGTTTTAGGATTTGAAAAAAGAAGAGGGGCTTTTGTTCCACTTCCTCCATAAAATCAGGGAGGAGCTACTCTCAGAATGCCCACTGACCACATAAAGTGGCTACAGAAGGGTATGAATGGCAGCAGGTCAGGACTAGAGACAGAAGTGGCCTGAGAGAGCCACCCACCCCCACAATCCCCAAGGTTCCCAGAGGAAGCATGGAAGGAAGCTGAAACAATGAGACAGCCAGCATGTGGGCGGGTGGGGGTGGGGTGACCACAGCAGAGGATCAGGAGACCTCATACTAAAGCCTGGGGCAGTTGGTTCTCTGAGGTACTAGGGAAAATGACAAAACCTCTGGCAGCAATCACTCTGTGCTGCACTGCCCATGCCCAGAACCTAAAGCTCTAGCTGTATCAGCATCAGATTAGGGGGGCCAGGAGCCCACAGGCAAAATTCACAAAAGGCAAGACCATAGTCCTCAAGGACTGCAGAGTAACACCAGGACCAGATACCCATCCCCTGCTGGCAGGATGGTAGCATGAACTCCCTCCTTTCCCAGAGGCTGTTGCAGGAATGAGGAAGGTGAGTGGAAAGGAGAAATCCCGAGAGGGGGTCTGCAGTTTGAATGTGATAATAACCTAGAACGGAGTTATCCCCAACTGGCAACAAACTGACTTCAGTTAGAGAAATTTGAAGCTATTCTTTACTTATCCCAGGTGAAACTATAAATTTCAAAACTAGGACATCTATACACAATACTATTTTGGTTTATCCAGTACTTATTCTCTCTTCTGATAAAAGCAGCTGAGTTTCCCAGGTCCTGTTTTTCCAAAGCCTGGGTGTTTCTTTGATTTTGAGGCCTGCCAGGAAATTTCTTTCCTTCCTTAAATTTGAAACTAGATTGGTTTATTTGTAACTAAAGAACTACAAGTGGCACAAAATATAATTTGTAAATGTATAAAAACACACTGGCATGCACAGACACACATATACATCTATATGTGGGAAAAGACCAGAGGGAAATGAAATGTCATTAGTGATCATCTCTGGGTAACAAGATTACAAAAAATATCGTAATTTTTTTTCTCCATACACTTCTAAATTTTCTACGCTCCACAATGAGTATGTATTGTTATTCAGAATATGCAAAGATAAAAATATTATCCATAATGCCCAGAGTAATAATATTAGGAAGCCCAATTGTATTAAGAAGTCATGTCATCGGCCTTTGTCTGTTGGCATCCTGGGCCAGCCAGCAGCTGCAAGCACAAGAAACGCGGGGCAGTGTGGTGCAATGGAAAGAACGCTAGACAGCCAGCCAAGGGACGTGAGTTTTAGCCCTGGCACTCACAAACTCCAGTTAGTCTTTCTGCTTCCCTGAATCTCAATTGTCTTCATCTGTGGAATGAAGGGTTAAACTCACTTTAGGACCACAGAGGTCACTGACCTGTCAACCAGACCCCACCTCAGATACGTAGGTGACAGGACAAAATGTCCCAGTTGTGCTGGCCAAAGTTTCAACTTTCAGAATACTTCCAAAGAACTCTACAGACGCTGCTCGTTTTACTTCCGAGACTGAAACTGAACAATACTACTTGGATGTTTTCAATCTTGGTTTCATGGCATCTCTCTGTCAGAAAGGACACTTCACAACCCAGCATTTCCTGTCACCAGAATGAGAGTACAACTAGTGCTTGGCCCTGTCTGACATCAGTCCCAGATTAGCCGAAGGCCCAGAACACCACCATGCTGGGTGGTGCCAGGTCTCTGCCTACCCTTAGCCCACTGCCTGTCTTGTCACGTAGACTGTCATCAGAGCCACAGACCACAGGGAGGGGCTCACGGAGAGATCCAGTGAAAGGCAGATTTACTACTGCTGCATCAATCCAGGAAATTGAAGAGCCAAGAAAACCCAAAGGGATGTGCTGTAATATCACACCACATCCTTACTTAGTGCTGGTCTGCCTTGGGTGGGGACCTGGGTGGAGCCCAGATGTAGTAGGTGCACAGAATGGTGCAGCGGAGACTAGAGCTATGAGAACAAAGACTAAACTAGCAACTTTTACGTCTGTTTTAAACTAACCATGACTTCACCAAACTAATTTCTCAGCTATTTTTCTCTCCCTCCATTCTATATCTATGTCTTGCCTCTTCCTCTGGGAATTTTCTTCCTCTTCCCATATAATATAATGTCTAAAAGTCCTCTTTGGCTTGTGGGGGACAAACTCCCCATTCACCAGAATGATGCATGTCTCAGGAGACAACTAATTCACAGGGTTGTAGGAAAAACATAAGCCCTAAACACTTCAGTTCTGTAGAGTAAAAATCTACTCCCCTTTTTTCTGTTCATCTTAATTTCTAATCCAAGAGAAGAAAACAGAATGGAAATGGACTGGGCTTTTCTGTGAAAAAAATGAATTTTTAAAATACTAAAAGGAGGAGAACTGAAATGTAAATGTAAAAAAGATACAATTAAGCACACTTGCAACCCTGGCAAGTACATTAAGGGGAGTGTAAAGGGAATTAGACTGCGTGGGAGTCCGGCTCAGTCCAAGGAAAACAGGCCCAGGAATGCTTCAAGATGGGATCTGAAGAGATGGAGTGAGTCACTGAGTGGAGAAGGGAGATGAGAACAGAACACACCAGAGGACACAGTCGTTCCAGTGAAAGACCCCCGTAACTAGCAGTGAGGAAGTCTGAAAGGTAAAAACATTATTTAAACTTATCTGAAGAAAAGCAAAGAGAGAGAAACGATGATTTGTTTCTTTGCCAAGTTCAGTTTGCTGATGTAGAGGGAAGAAAATGGGGAATGTGGGAGGGACTGAGGAATTCTAATAAGAAGGTTATCTCCCCCAAAGAATGCCTGACAAGGTTTGTTTTTTTTTTTCTTAAGAGATTAAGTCATTACTCTTAAAAAAATGTTTTAACCATAATCCATTTAAATGTCTTCTTGTTTTTAATTGAAGGTACCTTTATCCTTTCTGTGCTACCTCCTGCTCCCTTACTTCATATTAGGAAATTGTTTTCTGCTCAGGGATTATACGAGTAAGCACCAGAAAAGCAACACGTGACCTCTTCAGTTATTTAAGAAAAACTGCTGACGCTTCAGACAAAGCTGAAATAGGGACTGCATCATAGTTAACTGCCGACCAACTATTCGTACTGAAAACTGCAGCAGGACAGGAAGCCACAAACATCTAAATAGTCACAACTATTTCTCTCTCTCACTCTCTCAAACTGCTTCAAGTCACAAATGTATCTTTAATTAAGTGAATCAAAACATCAACTGCGTACATTCTCTCCACTTTCAAATCTATCATCAAATTTAGTGAGCAATGCAAGTTAATTTTATAAACAGAAAACAAAAATAAAACGAAATGTAGCCACTTTGAGAGAAGTTTAGTTTGGTGCTTATTGCCAGTGGGGATTTCTGGTGGCAGGTCAATCTGATAAGCGTCAGAAACAGTAGTTCCATTGAACTGCCGAAAAGGAAGTTGTTGTGCCCGGATTGCTTCCTGTGGTGAACAAAGGGCTTTTGCTGACATAACGACTTCATGGTTACAGTGAAAAGTTCACAAGTTTTGTCTTTCAAAACTGAAAGTTGTTGCTTTTTTTACATTTCATTATTTCAAAAAAAACCCCAAAATCTTCAGACTTGCTTCCTAAGGAAGAATTTTAAAAAGAAGAAAAGAAGGAATGGATAAAGGGAGAGGGTAAGAAAGAAGAAAGGAAGGAAGCAACAAAACAATGGCATACTTATGTTTCTGAGTGTTGTTTTTTTCTGTTACAAAGTATTAAGATGTTGGATAATAAAGGAGCCAAATAATGTTGCAAGGACCTGTGTGCATCATCATAAGAAAGAGAATACAAGGGAAGGCCCATGGGGCCAAGGATACAGGGTTTTGAAATGAGTGGAAGGATTGATTCACCTAAAAACTTGTAGAATTGAGGTATCAGGCTAAAAGGCTAAGTCTTGGGAATGAGCGCATGAAGAAATGGAATAACTTCTCCCTCACGTCCTTCTTTCTTTCTCCTCACCCTTGATGTGGAGGGGATGTTTGGTAAGACTGAATAAATGAGCCCACTTTATGAGGACCACGGGAGTCCTGAGGCAGGTGTGCTCTCCCCGGAGCACTTTCTCCAAATCAAACACCTTCTCTATGGTAGTTAAGGACATGATGAAAACACAGGGAGGAATTACTGAACTACCATCTGAGGTGGCTTTCCAATAGCACTGTGTAGGTCTCTATGATAATGGAAGACAAAGCAACTATGTCCTGATAGAAATGTCTCTAAATGAAAAAATATATACAGGGTGGGGCAGAAGTAGGTTTACAGTTCTGAGTAGGCAAAACAGTTTATACTTGTATTGTTATTTATTAATTTTTGTATCATTTTCCACATGGACAACTGTAAACCTACTTTTCCCGCACCCTGTATATGCTTGCGCATTTTTCATGATGGGAAATGATGGGATATCAGGCAGAAGGCCCGAAGGAAGTCCAGGAAGAAGCATAAAGTCTCTGATGGAAAGAAAAAAGAAAAAAAGAAAGGGCACTTCAAACATTTGTCTCACTTTAATTCTGACCATGATGACGTTTTGCCTTAGTGCCTTAATACATGCAAAGAGAGTAAGTACCAATTTCACATTTAAAAGAGTTTAGTCAGACATTAGAAAAACATTAGAGAGTATCATATCATTCTTTCTTTGAAAGTAAAAGCAAACCACTGCAACAGAACTGGTGACAAAATTTGCAGTGCCCAATGCAATATGAAAATTCAGAGCTCCTTCTTCAAAACTTATTAACAATTTCAAGATGGCAACAGCAGAACATTAAACTAAGCAAGGGGCCCTCTGAGTTTGGGTGCTCTGTGTCTGCACTGGTCATACACTCATGAAGCGGGCCCTACCCTAAAATTAAGATCACATTTGGATGGGTTCCCTAAGCATTTTGGAGGAGAAAACCCAAATGTAAATTCCCACCACAAAAGTTTAAGAGAAGGAACTTGATTATTGAAGACAGCAGACCAGTTATTCTCTGTTTGCAATGAGCTATAGTAGGTCTGGATGCCCTCGCTGTTACTTCTGGTCCTAATATTTTTTTTAATTCAACTAGAGTACAACCCACTCCCTAGAACAATGAGAAAGCTCAGAAGGACATTACATGCAGCTCTCGGGTATGGAAAAGGTTGAAAACATGCTCTGGGTATGTTTGGTTTATTCAAAATGTCTTTATATCATTGTAATTCTATCAAGTCTAAATGAATCTATGCTTTCATCATTACGGTTTAATGATTTCAGTTCTGAAACAGTGAAAATACCACTGGTAGCTTACTGTTTATGTCATGTTATGCTGTATTTTATGTATAAATGCTTGTATTTTATTTTAAAATTTAAAAAGCAGTGAACAGACCTTTAATACATTTAAAATATAAAGGTTTATAAATATATTATAGCCCTGGCTGGTGTGGCTCACTGGATTGAGAGCCGACCTGAGAACCAAAGGGTCGCTGGATTGATTCCCATTCAGAGTACATGTCTGAGTTTTGGACCAGGTCCCCAATACGGGGCACTCAAGAGGCAACCACACATTGATGTTTCTCTCCCTTTCTTTCTCCCACCCTCCCCCTCTCTAAAAATAAATAAATAAAATCTTTTAAAAAATAAATATTTAAAAAATAAAAATAAATTATAAACATCAAATAAAAACTAAAATGCATAAAAATATTGTATAAATGTTAACCATTTATTATCATCGTAGGTAGATACACTTTACTTCCTCACACAACCAAAAAAAGGACAACAACCAATTTAAAACTTAAAAACAACCAGAACTGCCAGAAAATCCAACTGCATGGAACTCCGATACCCAAGGTGTTGAAGAAACATTCATCCAGACTGGTAGGAGGGGTGGAAACTGGCAGCTGGGCAGAGAGGATGCTTGGCAGCTTAGACGTGAGGCGGGGGCTGGCAGTCCAGGCAGTCCCACATTTGCATGTGGATAAACCAGGAGGAACAACAGGGAAGTAAGACAGACCTTGAAATCCAGTGTTTCAGAGCAAGAAACTAAAGACTCAAAAACCTCTGGCTGTAAAATTCTTTGGGGGTTGTGAAGATGAGAGAAACTCCCAGTCTCACAAGAGAGTTGGTTGGAAAGGCCCATGGGGTCCTACAACGTACATAAACCCACCTGGAAATCAACATCTGAAAGGGCACAATCTACTTGTAAGAAGCGAGGGAAGTGACAGAAAGTGGGGCAAGAACCAAGCAAGCAGCACTGTGCCCTCTCTGACCGGTCATCTGCAAACAGCACTGCAATGCGGAGAAGTGGGTTGCCCCACCCCAGTGAGTACCTAACGCTCCACACCTTACAACATAACAGGTGTGCCAAGACAAAGAAACATGGCCCAAATGAAAGAACAGATCAAAACTCCAGAAAAAGAACTAAGCAACAAGGAGATGAACAACTTACCTGATGCAGAATTCAAAACAGTGGTAATCAGGATGCTCACAGAAATGGTTGAGCTCAGTCGCAAAATTAAGGAAGAAATGAAGGCTATACAAAGTGAAATAAAGGAAAATATACAGGGAACCAACAGTGAAAGGAAGGAAACCGGGATTCAAATAAATGATTTGGAACAAAAGGAAGAAATAAACATCCAACCAGAACAGAATGAAGAAACAAGAATTTTAAAAAAGTAAGGAGAGGCTTAGGAACTTCTGGGACAGCTTTAAACACTCCAACATCCAAATCATAGGGGTGCCAGAAGGAGAAGAAGAAGAGCAAGTAATAGAAAACTTATTTGAAAAAATAATGAAGGAAAACTTCCCCAATCTAGTGAATGAAATACACTCCCAGGAAGTCCAGGAAGCTCTGAGGGTCCCAAAGGATTTGGACCCAAGGAAGAACACACCAGGAACATCTTAATTGCATTGCCCAAGATTGAAGATAAGGAGAGAATCTTAAAAGCAGCAGGAGAAAAACAGAGAGTTATCTACAAAGGAATTCCCATAAGACTATCAGCTGATTTCTCAAAACAAACGTTGCAGGCAAGAAGGGGCTGAAAAGAAGTATTCAAAGTTATGAAAGGCAAGGACCTACACCCAAGAATACTCTATCCATCAAAGCTATCATTTAGAATGGAAGGGCAGATAAAAACGTTATCCAGATAAGGTAAAGTTAAAGGAACTCATCATTGCAAAGCCCTTATTATATGAAATATTAAAGGGACTTATCTAAGAAATAGGAGATCAAAAACTATGATCAGTAAAATGTCAAGAAACTCACAACTATCAACAACTGAACCTACAAAGCAAAAAACAAAACCTAAGCAAACAACTAGAATAGGAACAGAATCACAGAAATGGAGATCACATGGAGGGTTATCAGTAGGAAGGGGGAAGGGGAGAATGGGGGAAAGGTACATGAAAAAGAAGCATAATAGGTAGGCACAAAATAGATGGGGGAAATTTAAGGATAATATAGGAAATGTAGAAGCCAAAGAATGTATATGTACAACGCATGGATATGAACTAAGGAGGCAGTAGAATGCTGGAGGTTAGGGGAGTTCGGGGCAAGGGGGATAAAGGGGAGAAAAGTATGGGACAACTGTAATAGCATAATCAATAAAATATACTTTAAAATTATTCATAGACAAAAGTATTTAAAATATTCAAAAAATTATTAAACACTTTAAAATAATTGAATTAACCATGAAAAGTTTGAAATGTGACTTCTAGTCAAGCTAGAGGCATAGGCAGACATGCTTTGCCTCTTCACCCAACTGCAGAGAAAATTACAATTATATCCAAAACAAGTAACACCCAGAACAGTCAGAAACTTGAGCTGTTTGGAAGTCCAACAACCAAGGATGTAAAGAAGTCACATGCATCCAGACTGGTAGGAGGGGCAGAATCACGGATATGGGCTCAAAGGTACAGAGACCTGGTGTGGTACAGAAAAGCAACAGCAACAGATTGGGCAGTCCAGCATTCATGTTGGTGGATAAAAATCAGGAGGGTTACCATGAAAGGGAATGATCTCAGCCCCAGGCCAGACCACAGACCACAGGGTTCCAGCACCAGGATGATAAAGTCCAATAAGTTCTGACTGTAAAAACCAGTGGGGCTTGGGGTGGCAAAAGAAACTGCCAAATTTTCAGAAGAGTCCATTTAAAGGGCCCGCACGGCTTAGAACTTACACAAACCCACCTACTCTGGGATTC
>PVJI01031205.1:0-13354 GCA_004026765.1 Micronycteris hirsuta
TAGAACCAGAGACAATGAAGTTTAGAACATTCTGGCAGTAACCAGAGGGGAGGGGGAGGAAGAGAAGGGGGACAAGGGTATTCAGGAACTGCTATAAAGGACACATGGACAAAACCAAGGGGGAAGGGGGAAGCAAGGGAGGGAGGTGGGTTTGCCTGGTGTGGGGTGGGGGAGGGTAAATGTGGACAACTGTAATTGAACAACAATAAAATAATTTTTAAAAAAATCCATGCTAAAGAAAATGCTGAAGCAATGTTTTGAATAAGGACAGGATCCAATTCTACCTCACTTGCCTCAGCCGAACTGTGGCCCCGGTTCTTTATTTATAACAGGCAGCTGGCCTGTGGGCTATAGTTTACCAATTTTATTTTTTTTAATATTACATTAAAATCTGGATTGTTAAGTATTTTGTCACCCCCTTAAATTTTGTACCCCAGATGAGTGCTTCACCTGCATCACCCTAGTCTCAGCCCTGCTCAGGCGAGTGACAACTTCCTAAGAAATGAGCACATGGAAGGATTTCTGTCCTATGAAAATTACTGCCCTTAGCACAGAAATGCACCATTAAATTCTTCCCTTTTCTCACTTCCCTTCTCACTCTCCAACCCAGATTCTTAATCCCTAGGTGTTAAGAAGTTTTTTAATGTTTTCCATCACACAAATAAAGCTCCAAATGCATTTTTTGTGCATTTTAAAAATAAAGGTGGGGGAAATGAGTTATTGGTCAAAGTGTACAAATTTCCAGCAATAAGAGGTATAAGTTTCAAGGATGTAATGTACAGCACAGTGATTATAGTTAACAACACTGTATTATATACTTGAAAGTTGCTGAGAGTAGATATCTTAAATGTACTCACCACACACACAAAAAGTTGTAATTATGTGAGGTGAAGAATATGTTAACTAACCTTATTGTGGTCAACATTTGGCAATATATATGTGTATCAAATCATTACATTGTATACCTTTAAATTACACAATTATCTCAATAAAGCTGGGGGGAAATTCCTCCAACCCCTGGGAAGACCCATCTCCCACATTGATCATTCCTTCCTGAAGGGACTTAATCCTCAATTCAGATGAACAACTCATCCCAGTTTGACCAAGGACTTTCTAGGATTTAGCACTGAAAGTCCTACATCCCAGAAAACTGCTCCACCCCAGGCAAGCAGGGTAATTGCTTACCCTACTTATCATGATACTTCTCTACAAGAGGATTGTGTCTCTTCTTCAGATTTTGAACCTCAGAAAACAAGTCCTGGTCAAGTTACTACTATTCCTGCATAACAAACTTCTTCAAACATGGCAATGTAAATAAACAAATATTTTATTCTTCTCATGAAGTCTGTGTGTGAGGTGTTTGGACAGAAAACAGCAGAAACAGATTATCTCTGCTCCCCAATATCTGGAGCCTGCACTGGGAAAACTCAAAAGCTAGTGGTGACTTGGCTATTGGCTGGAGCCTTAGCTGGGTCATCATTCAGAACTCCTCTCCACAGCTCTCTACGTGGTCTCTTTGCATGGGCTACTTTGATTTTCCTAACAGCGTAATGGCTGGTTCCAACAGTGAGTGCACCAAAAGATATTGCCAGTAGGTGTTTCATATATGGCCTTTATTATGTTGAGGAATGCTCCTACCTTGCTGAGTGCTTTTATCGTAAATGGCTGTTGTACCTTATAAAATGCTTTTTCTGCATTTATTGATACGATCATGTAATTTTTGTCTTTTCTTTTATTTATGTGATGTATTATACTTATTGATTTGGTATATTGTACCATCCCTGCATCCCTGGGAAGAATCACACTTGATTGTGGTGTATAATCTTTTTGATGTATTGCTGGATGAGGTTTGCCAATAATTTGTTGAGGATTTTAGCAACTATATTCATCAGTGATATTGGCCTGTGGTTTCCTTTCTTTGTTGTGTCTTTGTCTGGTTTGGGGATTAGGATGATGCTGGCCTCATACAGAGTTTGAGAGTTTTCCCTCTTCTTGTATTTTTTGGAATAGTCTGTGAAGGATAGGGGTTAGCTCTTCCTTAAGTGCTTTATAAAATTCTCCTGTGAAACCATCCAGTCCAGGGCTTTCGTGTGCCAGGAGTTTTTGATTACTGCTTCAATTTCAACAGCTGTTATTGGCGTGTTCAAGCTTTCTGATTCTTCTTGATTTGGTTTTGGAAGATTATATTTTTCTAGAAATTTGTCCATTTTACCCAGGTTTTCAAATTTCTTGGCATATAGTTGTTCACAGTAATTACTTTCAATCCTTTGTATTTCTGTGGTATCAGTTGTAATCTCTCCCCTTTCATTTCTGATTGTATTTATTTGGGTCCTTTCTTTTTCTTGATGAGTCTGCTTAAACGCTTCTCAAGTTGGTTTATCTTTTCAAAGAACCAGCTCCTAGATTTGTTGATCCTTTAGATTGTTGTTTTAGTCTCTATGTTGTTTAATTCTGTTATGATCTTGGCTATTTCCCTCCTTCTACTTGCTCTAGGCTTTGTTTGTTGCTGTTCCTCAAGTTCTTGTAGGTGTAGGGTCAGGTTATTCATTTGAAATGTTTCTATCTTTTTTAAGTAGGCCTGTATCGCTATGAACTTCATTCTCAGGACTGCCTTCACTGGGTCCCATAAGTTTTGGATTGTTGTAAGTTCATTTTCACTTGTTTCCAGTAACTTTTTGATTTCTTCCTTGATCTCATTCTTAACCCATTCATTGTTTAATGGCATGCTATTCAATCTCCATGAGTTTGAGTGTTTTTAAGTTTTTTCCTTGTGGTTGGTTTCTAGTTTCAAACCCTTGTGGTCTGAGAAGATGCTTGATCTGACTTCAATTTTCTTGAGTTTGTGGAGGCTTGTTTTGTGTCCTACCATATGGTCTATCTTTGAAAATTTCCCATGTGCATTTGAAAAGAATGTGTATTTTGCTCCTTTGGGATGAATGGATATATACACACACATTAAGTTAATCTAGGGCATTGTTCAATGCTACAATATCCTTATTGTTGTTTTGTTTGGAATATCTATTCATTGTTGACAGTGGTGTGTTAAAATTCCCTGCTATGAGTCTGTTGCTGTCTATCTTTCTTGAAGTTCACCAAGATTTTCCTTATATATTTCGGTGCTATGTTGGGTGTATATATGTTTACAATGGTTATATCTTCTTGATGGATACTTCCCTTAATTATTATGAAGTGTCATTCTCTGTGTCTTTTTATGGGCTTTGTTTTGAAATCTCTTTTGTCTAAGTATTGCTATTCCGACTTTGTGTGTGTGTGTGTGTGTATGTGCATTTGCTTGGGATAGTTTTCCCATCCCTTCACTTTCAGTCTGTGTAGATCTTTTTTTCTGAGAGAGTCTCTTGTATACAACAAATATGCAGGGCATGTTTTCTTTTCCATTCAGCTACCCTATGTCTTTTGATTGGGGCATTTAATTAATTTACATGTAAGGTTATTATTGATAGGTACTTATTCATTGCCATTTTTCCATGCCTGTGTTTCTCTCACATGCGTGCACATGTACACGCTCTCTCACTCTCTTGCTCTCTTTCTCTCTCTCTTTCTGTCTCTCTCCCTCTCCCTCTGTCTCTCTCTTTCTTCTTCTTGTAGCAGTCCCATTAGCATCTCTTGCAGTGGTGGCTTGGTGGATAAATACTCTTTTAGCCTTCTTTTATCTGGGAAGTTCTTTATTTCACCATCTATTTTAAGTGAGATCCTTGTCGGATAGAGTAGTCTTGGATCTAGGGCCTTGTTTTTCATTATCTGTAATACGTTGTTCCAGTCCCTTCTGGCTTGTAGTGTTTCTGTTGAGAAATTCACTGACAGCCTTATCAGGGCTCCCTTGTATGTTACTTGCTGTTTCTCCCTTGCTGCCTTAAAGATTCTCTCTTTGTCTTTAACAATTGGCATTTTAATTATGGGAGTGGGACTCCTTGGGTTCATCTTGATTTAGACCCTCTGTGCTTCCAGAAGTTATGTGACTCTTCCTCTCACCAAGATAGGTAAGTTTTCTGTCATTAGTTTTTCAAACAGTTTTTCTATCCCTTGCTCCTTTTCTTCTCCTTTTTCTATTCATATGATATGAATGTTGTTTCATTTCATGTATTCCTGAAGTTCCCTTAAACTATCCTCATTCTTTTTTAGTCTTTTTGTTTTGTTTTGTTGCTCTGCCTGGGTGTTTATTTCTAACTTATCTTCCAGCTTACTGATTCAGTCCTCTGCTTCATCCAGTCTGATTTTAATTCCTCCTAGTGTATTTTTCATTTAGATATTGTATTATTCATTTATTCCTGGATCTTTTTCATCGTTTCTATTTCTTTTTTCGTGCTGTTGTAGTTCCCACTCAGTTGTTTGCAGTTCTCACTGGTCCCTTGAGCATCCTTATAACCATGTTTTTTTTAAAGATTTTATTTATCTACCTCTAGACATTGGGGAAGGGAGGGAGAAAAAGAAGGAGATAAACATCAATGTGTGAGAGACACGCTGCTCAGTTTCCTCTCACATGCCTTTGACCAGGGACCAGGCCCACAACCTAGGCATGTGCCATGAATGGGAATCAAACCAGTGACTCTTTGGTTCACAGGCTGGCACTCAATCTCCTGAGCCACACCAGCCAGGGCTATAACCATGTTTTTGAAATCTATGTCTGATGGATTGCTTGCCTCAATTTCATATCTCTCTCTGGGGATTACTCCATTCCATTCAATTGGGAGTTCTTTATCTCCCCATTTTGGGTGACTCTTTTTGTTTGTTTCTGTGTCTCACAATGCTCTGCTTTGCCTGCCTATCTTTTTGTGGGGTGGACTTCTGTGGTAGGAGTTCTGTAGGATTTGGTAATATCAACAGCAATTGAGAAAAGATTAATCAAATTGGAGAGAGATTAAGAATATTGTAAGATAGGGAAAAGGGAATATGATATGACTAAAAGAGAGATAAATGATTGTGAGTGAGTAGAGGGAGGAGAAATAATAAGAGTAAAGAATAGAAATGAGGTGAAAGAAGAGAGAGAATAAAATTTAAAATGTAAGTAAAACAGGGAAGGGTAATGGCAAAAATGGAGTAAGAAAAGGGAAAAATATACTATGAGGTTTGAAGTAAAATTAAAAGTGCATTGAACCAATGGGAACAAAATTTCAGAAATATCACAGCAGGGTCAATCACAACAGCTGAGTGAAGATTAATAAAGATGGAAAGGGAATAAGCATATATACAGAAGAGAAAAGTGAATATGAGCTGTCTACAGGAAAGAAAAATGACTTTGAGAGGATAGGGGAGGAAAACTGATAAGAGTAAGGAATGGAACCCAGGCTAAGAAAGGGAAGAAAGAGAAAAAGTTAAAATAAAATTCCTAACTCAACTGATCAAGAACAGGAGGAAAACAAAATGGAGTAGGAAAGGGGAAAGTATCCTACAGTATCTGAAGTATAAACAAATAGGAATACTGTTGTAGAAAAACAGCAATAACTGTGATAACCTCACCCAATTAGCCACAATTTATAAAGGTAGAAAGGAAACGAGACTATTACAAGAGGGGGGAAAAAGAATGTGAGCTGACTTAAGGAAGGAAGAATGCTTTTGTGAGGATAGTTGGATCGGAAATATTAAGAGTAAGGAATAGGGTCATGGTGTAACATGGGAGAAGCTAAAGTTTACAACAATAAGAAAGGTTGGGAAGAAGGCAAAATGGAGTAAGACCAGGGAAAGGTGCTACGTGGGATTTAAAATAACAATAATATGAAAAAGTATATAATCTGAATAAAAAGAATAAAAAATAAAAGACCAAGAGCAGTAATTAGTTGGAATACAATTGAAGAACAAAAAGAAATATTAAAAGGCTATGTGAAAGGGGGAAAAAAGAGAGAGACAAAACATGCAAATTCTGAGGAATAGTGAGGTGAAATTCATCTCAGCTGTTGATTGTTCACCTTCTGACTTCTTTCTGGATCTGTCTCTAGTTTTTTTATCAGCTTAAGGTCCCAGAGTGGATCATCCAACTTCTGGCAACACCACCTGTATCTCATTCACCTGCCTCTAGAGGGAGCTCCTGTTGCAATTGAGAGGGTGGGCTTCTGTCTCCCTTAGGAGGCACTGTTCAGTATTCTGGAAAAATTGTGGTTGCATTCTCCCTGCCCCATACCTCCCATCTTAGTCTCTCCCATCTTATTTCCAATGTTTAGCTACTGATTAAATAGTGGTCCATTTCACGGGGTGGGGGACAATCTGTGTAAGTGTGTCAGCTCTCTCCTGCTTGGTGTAGACAGCAGCTCTGTGTGTGAGCTGGGGCTGAGCAGAGCCCTGAATTGCCTTTCTTGCATCACTTTCTGAACTGTGTGCTTTGATGGCCTCAGAGAAATTGGGCCCTAGGACCCAGTGTACTTTGTCTCCCTGTGAGGACTTCAAAATGGGCCCTTTTAGGATTTCCTCCTGCTGTCTTTCTCTTGTAGAAGTACCCCCTGCAGTGTCGTTAAGCCTGCCGCAACAGTTTTGGAGATCTTTCCCCATTCCTGCAGGAAGTAGGGGTTGGGCACAATCTTCCCTTCCCAAAGTTTCCACCAAGGAAGTGGGCTCAGTCTGGCTTTAAATAATTTCAGGTGCACAGTTCCCAGCCCACTGCTTTCACAGCATACAGTGGCCCACACTCTGCAGTGAGTTGGGGCTGAGAAATCACCTCACTTTGCACCTTTTTGATCAACATGCTCAGCTATACTGAGTGGGAGCAAATTATGCCCTCAATCCTTTGTCCTTGTTGGCAGAGCAGCTCCATACACAGGGTCTCTGCCCAGCATGTCTCAACTCCCCTTTGAAAGAAGTCTCTCCAAGGCACTCCACTGCAGTACTGAGCCACTATCCAACTTTTCGTACATAACACCTCTCCAAAAAGTCAAGAGTCTATCATAGTCATGACCAGCCACATCTCTTCACCTCTACCACATGCAGGAGCAGATAGTATCTTTCTCATTCTCTGGCACTTTCTTGGTTGGTGTTGGCCACTGCAGCATCGGGTGTGCTGCTAGCTGTGTGTGTGTGTGTGTGTGTGTGTGTAGCCTCATTCTCCCTGACAACTTTTTGTAACCAAGTCGCTCCTATCCTGGGTCTGGATATTCCCTGCCCTGGGAGGGGAGGAAGCTGCTAAACTGCTATCTCTGGCCAGGCTCTCCACAGATTGCAGGCACCATGACTGCAGGTACCATGGCTGCTGGTACCATATCAGGGGATTTTCCCCACCCACCTATAAAACTTCCTTACCACCCATTTTGAAGTATCTTCTATACTCTTTGACTTCCAAACTTCATATCAGTTAAGATTCTGTTGATTGTTCACTTTATTTTTTGGAAGATCAGCTAAGTGTCAGAGTTGGGTACAAGAGCAAGTGGACTTGGCTTCCACCTACTTGGCCGCCATCTTCCACTCTCAGTCTTAATAGTTCTTAACTATTATTTTCCATGATAATAGTTAAGGAGGGTTGTAACCCCATGAAATTGTGTGCAAAATTGTGTGTGTCTGCAAGCATTTTCTAGAAATAAAATACATAAAACTAATCAGATCCTCAAAGGATTCTATGACCCCAAATAACTAACAACCATTACCTTATAGGATAAGTATTTTTATCTCAACCCAATTAATTCTATATTCAGCAAAAAAATGAGAGCTATTTCTATAAATAGCAGAAACAAAAAGTGTTCACTATCCAATATTAATTTTAATATGACTCTAGGAGTTCTGACAAAGGTAACAATATATAAAACAGAAATAAGATCTACAACTACTGTAAAGGAGGAACCAATTTATCACCTTATGATGGCATACCTGGAAACCTTAAGAAAATCAATCTTAACAAAACACTGGCCAAACTAATCCAGAAATTACACAGGATAGTCTATTATAAAGAAAATATTCACGTATCAGTTTGATAACAAAATTGAAGCATCCCAATATAATAATCATTAAAACTTAAAATAACCAAGAATAAAATTAACATCAATCTAAAAAAATCTAGTAAAAATTCCAAAAAATTGTTGGGATAATATTTTAATGGCCAAAAAACATAGCACTTTCTTAGATGACAAACTTTTATTGATGTTATTTTTTCTTTGTGAGTGATTATATTTTGCTTTATTTGCTTCATATAGTTTAGTGATATTAGAGATAATATGAGTATACTGATGCTCCCACTATACCTTTGGTTTATCCCTTCCCTCATTCAAAAGCATTCTCTATTCTAAATTTGGTGTTTTTTCATTACCAACACATGTTTTCATACTTTTACTAAATGTTTTTGAGGTTTAATTATATAAGTTTCAGGTGTACAATATAATGATTCAATATTTCCATATATGGTGCAATGACCACCGCAGTGTCTAGTTATTATTCATTACCATACATAGTTACATTTTTTTTCTTGTGATGAAAACTTTTAAGATCCACTTTCTTAGCAACTTTCAAATATTCAATACAGTATTATCAACTATAGTCACCATGCTGTGTATTACATCACAATGACATTTATTTTATAACTGGAAGTTTTTACCTTTTGATTCTTTCACTAATTTCACCCACTCCCTAACCCTGGCAATCTGTTCTATGTATCTATGAGATTTTTTTTAGATCCTACATATAAGTGAGATAATATGGTATTTCTAGATGACAATAATACCATATTGTTACAATAATACTAGTATAGTATAATACAATAAATACTATATTTTTATAGTATTTTTGTCTGGAAAGTACCCAGCCATGTACTATAACAAATAGAGACATTTATTGAAGATACAAGATACAAGAAACATTGTACATAGGACAATGATGCCTTAGTCCCCTTCAAAGTAGGCACCTTGGGACCTCACACAGTTCTCCCAATTGCTAGCAGCTGCCCCGTCATATTTTCCTGAATCTCATCTATGGTCTGAAATCTCTTTTCTTTCAAAGATGATTTTAGTTTTGGGGAAAGGCAGTAGGCTCACAGTGCCAAATCTGGGCTGTAGGGGGACTGAGTCACGTGAGTGATTTTATATTTTGTCAAAAAACTCTGGGGAAGAGGGAAGATGGCGGCGAGATGGGGGAACAGAGTTTACTTCCTCCTGCCCACTGGTTGATTTTCTGAGGAACGGGGCGAAAACCCAGCAGTATTCCAACACATATGATGATTGATGCCCAAGATTACAGGGGAATTTGAACATTCATATGGTAAGCAGAGTGCTTCGGAAGGAAAAGGTCCCTATCGGGACCAGCCCGGGGAGCAGGGCGGGGCTTCAGTCCCAGACCCGGCAACCGCCCAGATCAGACGCAAGATTCTTGGGGAAGGAGCCAGATTGGGATTTGTGAGTGGTCAGATGCTTGTTTGGTCTGGCGGGCATAAATAGGAAGAATTTTTCAGAGAGGAAAAACAGGAAAAAAAGTGGTGCTCTGTGGCTATTTGGAGAGGACCCGCCCCCAACGGTCCCAAGGTCAGTGCGCGACCAGCATCGGGTGCGTGACCAGGATCGGTATGTGACTGGAATCAGTACGCGACCGGGATCCGTGCGCACCAGGGATCCATGCACTACCAGGATCGGAGGCCCAGGGAAGTCTGCCTGTAGCACTGGAGTGAGAACACGGTCTGCCCTTGGCCCGCGGCAGCTTGCACTTCCATCAGGGGAATTGGAGGCTGTTTGAACTTGGGGACTGAGGCCTTTCCCAGCTCATTCCAGAAGAATTGGGAACAGCTTGCAGTCAGCGGCTCTATGGCCAAGTGCGACCTGCAAAAGCAAACGGGAAGCTAAGGGCCGTGCTCACCCATGACCCATGGTCTAATCGTGCACAGTTCAAAAAGACCAGGGACAGTGCACAACTGGGCCCCTCAGCCAGAGCTCTTTGGTGCACATTCCAGGGACAGACAAGAGATGGAACAGAGGTGCACAGCTCAAAAATACCAGGGAGAGTGGGCAACCAAGGCCCCTCGGCTGGGGATTGCTGGCACACTATCCAGGGACAGAGTTAAAAGCCAGCACAGGTGTGCGGAGCTCACGTCGACAGCTGGGACAAAGCCCTTGCCATCCAGCCCCAGCGCATGTAGCCCGGCAGGACCAATCAGCTTTGTGGGAAGAAGGCAGAAGCACCCTGTTGAGGGGAGTGGCAGACCGGAGCTGCAGACCACACACACTCTTGACTCATAGCGGGGTCCAAACTATCCAGAAAGGGCACAGAAAGAACCTATTAGTTAGACCAGCGGAGAGAAAATAGGTGGTGGGAGAGCTGCCCCTATCAGGTGCACATCAAAAGACCATTGGGACTCAGAAGCACACCGAGGAACTGGGCTGGGGTCTGGACAACAGCGAAGAGTACACCTCAGGAAGGAAGAAAAGCAAAACTAATATCTTCCAAGCCAGACGCAACCTGGCTGGACAGCTTTAAAATCAGAAAGCTGAAGGTTTTTTTGTGTGTGCTTGTTTGTTTTTGTGTTTTTATTTGTTTTATACTGTTTTTGATTTTTTAGCCCTTCTTCCTCTCTGTCCTTCACTATTTTTTAATTCCTTCTTCCACCCTCTCCTTTAGTATTCTTAGTCCCCTCCTCCTCATATCTCTCTCTCTTTTTTTTTACTTTTTTGTTTTGTTATTTTTTAATTTATAAAAGATAAAATTTTTTTGTTTCTTTTAATTCGTCCTTAACTCTTTCCTTCTTTATACTTTATTCCTCCTTCCTCCCTTACTTTCCCTATAGTATTCTTTCTCCCTTCCTTCACTCCCCTTTTTTTCTTTCTTTTTCTTCTTTCTTTCCCCCTCGTCCTCTCTCTTCTTTACCTACAGGAGAGACATAAAAACCTGGAGCTGTGAAAAGACCAGAGGCAGTCCCGGACAGCAGCCAGTCCAAAAAAGAGATAGTGAGACAAAATTAACTTTCCTACTCCAGAGAAATTGACATATTAATTTAAGAAACAGAGGATAGCAAGAAGAGTCTCACAAACAATGGGAAGACAAAGAAGCAACCCCCAAAAGAAAGGAAAGGAAGAAACCCCAGAAAGAATGATAAACGAAACAGAGGCAAGCCAACTATCAGATATTGAGTTCAAAGCATTGATTACCAGGAAGCTCAAGAAGCTCGATGATCTCGCAGAGAATTTCCAGAAACTACAGGGAAACTACAATGAACTCACTGCAAACTATGTCAGCATGAAAAAGGAAATATAAACTATCCAAAAGGGCCAAGTGGAAATGAAGAAAACAATATCTGAACTAAAGAACACAACAGAAGGAATCAAAAGTAGGCTCCATGAAGCAGAGGATTGGATCAGCAAGCTGGAAGACAAAGTAGAAAAAAACACCCAAAAAGAGCAGGACAAGGAAAAGAGACTCAGAAAGAATGAAGACGTATTAAGAGAAATGCAGGACAACATGAAACATAATAATATTTGTATAATAGGGATACCAGAAGGGGAAGAAGAAGGGCAAGGAATAGAAAGCGTGTTTGAAAAAGTAATGATGGAAAACTTCCCAAATGTGATAAAAGAATAAGTCACACAAGTCGAAGAAACACAGAGAGTCCCAATCAAAAAGAACCCTAACAGGCACACTTCAAGACACATCATAATTAAAATGGCAAAATTCCAAGACAAAGAGAGAATCTTAAAGGCAGCGAGACAAAGACAGGACAAAACATACAAGGGAGCCCCGATAAGGTTAGCAGCTGACTCCTTAACGGAAACACTCCAAGCCAGAAGAGAATGGCAAGAAATATTCCAAGTAATGAGAACCAGAGGCCTGCAACCAAGACTACTCTACCAAGCAAGGCTCTCAATCAAGATAGATGGCCAAATAAGGAGCTTCCCAGACAAAAGAAGTCTAAAAGAATACACCTCCACCAAACCAGTTCTGCAAGAGATGCTAAAGGGACTGGTTTAAGGAACGGAAGGGAAAGAGAGAGAGTGAGGAACACAGGTACAAAAAAAATGGCAATGAATAAGTACCTATCAATAATAACCTTAAATGTAAGTGGATTAAATGCTCCAATTAAAAGACAAAGAATACCAGAATAGATAAAAAAGCACGACCCACACATATGCTGCCTACAAGAGACCCACCTCAGGACAAAACACTTACACAGACTGAAAGTGAAGGGCTGGAAACAAATTTTCCAAGAAAATGGACAGGAAAAAAAAGCTGGGGTAGCAATACTCATATCAGACAAAATAGACTTCAAAAAAAGGGCCATAAAGAGAGAACCAGAAGGACACTTTATAATACTCAAGGGAAGAATCGACCAAGAAGACATAAACATTGTAAATATATATGCACCCAACACAGGAGCACCCAAATACATAAAGAAAATCTTGGAAGACTTCAAGAAAGATATTGATAGCAACACAATTATAGTAGGGGACTTCAGCACCCCACTGTCAAAAATGGACAGATCCTCCAAACAAAATATCAGCAAAGACATTGTGGCACTGAACAATGCCCTAGAAGAAATGGACTTAATTGATATATATAGGGCCCTTCACCCCAAAGAAGCTAAATACACACTCTTTTCAAATGCACATGGAACATTTTCAAAAACAGACCATATGATAGGACACAAAACAAGCCTCAACAAATTCAAGAAAATTGAAATCATACCAAGTATTTTCTCTGACCACAAGGGACTGAAATTAGAAACCAACCCAAAGGAAAAAAACCCAAAACACTCAAAATCATGGAGATAGAGTAGCATGCTATTAAACAATGAATGGGTCAAGGACGAGTATAGGGAAGAAATCAAAAAGTTCCTTGAAACAAATGAAAATGAACTGACAACAACCCCAAACTTATGGGACACAGCGAAGGCAGTTCTGAGAGGGAAGTTCATAGCAATACAGGCCTACCTAAAAAAAAACAGAAACAGTTTACACAAACAACCTAACCCTATGCCTACAAGAACTCGAGGAACAACAGCAAAGACAACCCAGAGCAAGTAGAAGGAACGAAATAACCAAGATCAGATCAGAATTAAATAACTTAGAGACTAAAAGCACAATTCTAAGGATCAATGAATCCAGGAGCTGGTTCTTTGAAAAGATAAACAAAATAGACAAGCCTTTAAGCAGGCTCATCAAGAAAAAATGAGAGAGGACCCAAATAAACTCAATCAGAAATGAAAGAGGAGATATTACAACTGATGCCACAGAAATACAAAGGATTGTAAGGCACTACTATGAAGAACTGTATGCCAAGAAATATGAAAACCTAGGAGAAATGGACAAATTTTTAGAAAAATATGATCTTCCAAAACTCAATAAGAAAGAAACAGAAAGCCTGAACCAACCAATAACAGTGGAAGAAATTAAAGCAGTAATCAAAAAACTCCCAACACACAAAAGCCCTGGACCAGATGGTTTCACAGGAG
>PVJI01031206.1:0-13345 GCA_004026765.1 Micronycteris hirsuta
GGGGCTGGCTGTGGGGGCTCCGGCTATGTGTGTGGTTGGAGGGGTGAGTATGCGCTCCCGTTGGGCACAGTCCTAGGATGTCTGCCATCAGCTCCCTGCTTACTCCCGCCAGGCCAGCAGCTTTGTAAGGCCAGGGTTTCCCTGGTTGCTCCCCATCTGAAGACGCAGTGCCCGCCATAAAGCCGGCTCACCCCTCCGCATGACCCCAAACTCAGTCGAGCTGTGGCCCAGTGCGGCACTTTTTCTCCCAAACTAATCTTCACATCTGCCCGTTTCTCTCCACTGCCCTGCCCCCTGCCTGCTCCATGCCACCAACCTGGACAACCACAGCCCCTAAAAAGGGCTTCCACGCTTACCTGCTTATCAGCCCTTCGGAGCCAGTGGGCTTCCTACTGAGAAACAGGTCGAGTGCCTCCCCTGCTTCAAGGCCCTCCTTTGCCCGGCGTCTTGGCAGCCTAACACAGCCCTTTGTGGCGGGGCCGCATCGCCGCTCGCCGCCCGGTGCGCTCTGAGGCACTGCGCTCGCTGCTGGAGGGGCTCGGGACTGCCGAGAGGAGAACCGTGCCAGGTTTTCAGGGTGGGCGTGTTCGTTTCCTGTGGCTGCTGTCTGTAACAGACCACCACAAGCGTGGTGGCTCAAAACAACAGAACTCTATTCTCATACTTCTGGAGATCAGAAGTCCAAATTTGGTTTCATGGGACCTACGTCAATGTGTCAACAGTCACATTACCCCCAGTGACTCAGAAGCCATCCCTCACCTCTGCTGGCATCTGCCGGCCCAGCGGCCCCAGGTGGTCCTCGACACCCATCACTGCAACCTGTGCCTCCGACTCCACAGCGCCTCCTCTGTGGCTGAGGTCCATCTGCATCTCGTTTGAGCACTCTGAGAGGGCATTTAGGGCCCACTTGGATAATCCAGGATAATCTCTGCATCTCAAGATCCTTAACACAGTCACCCCTGCAAAACCAGTGGCACATGAGGTCAACAGGTTCCAGGGATTAGGACTTGATAACTTTGTGGGAGGCCACTGTTCAGCCCACAATGCAGCGTGGTGCGCACAGCAGAGTGCGTTGCTACTCGCTGCAGGATGGGGGGTGGGGGCGGGTTAGGGACACAGTGACTGGAAGGCATCAAAGCCACTCAGCCACATGGGCAAGGACCACCGAGCAGGTTAAACACTCGAGAGAGAGACCAGAAAGGGTGACTGCCACCAAGATCCAGTCTTCACTTGCTAGTGCTGTCAAGGTGACAGGAGCAGACAAGCCCAGATGTTCCCCAGTGGGGCAACGCAGTTTGATGAGGCTCAAATGTCCCCCAAGGCACCAGAGATCTTCTCCCAGCCGGAATCCATTTGCCACTATTAGTCACTCCACAGGGAACTGAGTCCTTACCGGTTCACAGGTGGCAGACACTGAGCCTTTAAAAAGCTGTCTTCTTTGGTCATATACTAGAGGACAGTGGTTGGTGCCAGAGGGCAAAGTGCCCGTGGAAACAGCCACAGCTGAGCCTGGGAGGGCTGAGCTGGGGTAATGGTGAAGGGTTCCAGAGGCTTCAGGAACAGCGAAATGCACCCCCAGGGGGCCTCAGCTACTCGACAAGAAAAGAGGTGAGGGAGGTTGACCCTCGCCCTCCTCCCGCTGCCTCCCCGGGTGACTGATGTATGCATCCTAGGTCTGAGGAATGAGCCTCCTCGTGGGAACCCCCCCCTTCTGCCGCCACGCTGCCTGTCCTCCATCGTGCACCTGCTGAGTGTCCTCAAGCTGCGGGGGGAGGGTCACTGCGGTCCCAGGGCTTCCACTGTTACAGAACAAGGGCCAGGGACACCCAACGATATCCCAACCCCGCACCAGGTTCGTTCTGCTCGCCCCAGTGGAAAGACGTCTCTCAATGCCAGAGACTAGTGAAAAGGAAAGGAATTGTTCATTTACAAGTTATACAGGCTTGGAGTGATGGCTTAAGGTCTCCTTTAAGATACTAGAGTTCTTTGGAATACCCACAAACACACACAGTCTTTCCTTCTCCCCCTGCCCAGTCCAGGGTACAGTATCTCAGGAAAAGAAGTAGAAGTCTGTGATTCAGGCAGACCCTCGGTTCCAACACCATCCTCTGTGTCACCACCACGATCTCCAGTTAATCCAAAACCATGTGGCACCTTCTCGTGGCTCACCAGCAAGAGTCCTTTCACCCCTTTTCTTCCAGGCAAAGTCTCTGCTGCTTCCTAGGCCGCATGGCAAAAGGAGCCACCCAAAGCCACGTGGTCCTCTCTCTTTGTCTCTCAGGCTGAGGGGTCCCCACTTCTCCAAAGCCTCGTGGTCCAGAGAGAGATATGGCTGCTGTGCCTGGGTTTAAATCCCCACGCCAATCTTCCTCTGCAGCCCCATTTCCGACTCCTCCTTCAATCCGCTACACCTGCCAGCACTTCATATTCTTTCAGCTTTACTGAGCTGCTATGGTAACTGTGGGCAGGTGTGGCCCCATGGCATGGAGCCAAGCATCTCCAAGCTCTTACGCAGGCACTGTGTCCAGGGGCAGTTGCCTCCCAGTTACATCTTGGGTGGCAGTCACTTCCATCCCCCTGGCTCAAAGCATGGCCACAGCTATTTAACATATCTATGAAACCAGTTAAATGTTACAGATATGTTAAATGACCATGCCAGAGGTTAGCTGCAAAGCTGCTGCTATACAAAACAGCTCCGCATGACCCTGCTCCAGAAGTCCTATCTCCCCCAGTTCAGACTTGTGGGGGTGAGGACATCCTATATATATTTTTCTAATATTTCCTGGACACCTTGAGTTCTGGACCCCATTACAAAGCCCTGTTTGGGCCCACTTCTTGGCTGCACCCTGTTACACCACCACACCCTTCCCGGAGATGCTGGGGCTTGGGGGCCATGTGGACAGACATCCACTCCCAGGTGAGGGTGGCCTGCTTGGAAGCACATGGAACGCTGGAGAATGAAGAGGTCACAGGGCCAGGCCCAAAGGACGCAGGGACCCTACTGGCCTTTAAATGCCAGGCTCTGGAACTCGCGGGAAGGAAGGTGAGGGGCACTTACCCTTTTCTCCTTGGTTGACCAGCCCAGTTCTCCGAGGTGGGGAGGAGGCAGCTGGGCCTGGAGACTGATGCTTTGTCTAGCATTTGGCTGGAGTCCATGCACCCAAGTTGTAAGGACCTAGTTTCACGACAAGACACGGGCATGCGAGTGTGTTGCGTAGTGCTGTGTAGCAGATTACCCCAGAAGGGCTTAAAACAGACGTCTGGAAGTGGCTCAGCGTGCTGGTTCCAGCTCCGGTTCTCAGCGGAGGCACCATCAGGGTGTCGGCAGGCGCTGCGGGACCTGCTTCCGACAAGGTTCGCCAGCAGGGCTCTCTGCAGGGGCCTCGCCCCAAGGGCTTCTCCTCGGGGCTGCCTGAATGCCAGCCGCCCCCGACAGCAGGTGGGCCAAGAGGGATGGACGCTGTGGTGTTTTATAACCTGCCCTAAGAGTCCCCATGCATTTTCCCCACATTCTGTTCACTGGAAAAGAGTCACTAAGTGGGACCCACACTCAAGGGACGGGAATTAGGTCCCTAAATCACAGCAGAGAATTTGTGGACTTCAAGTGCCCACACGTGGGTCTTCATTCGGCTGCGCTAACCACGTGCCTGGCCTTTTGCAGTGAAGGCTCAACTAAGGGAAGCACCTGGCTGCCTGGAGCAGCGATGCTGGGAAACAGAAGCGTTTTGTGTGAAAAGCATTGGTAACTCAACAGCTGCCCTGGGAGAGGAGACAGGAAGAGGTTTCTGAATGCAAAACTAATAGGATTAAGGTCTGCCGCAGGCCTAACATCTAGGAAAGGGCCCAGTGAGAGCCCAGCAACTTTGTGAAACAGATCTTGTGCAAAGAGCCCTTGAACACAGGCAGTGAGCCGAGCTCCTGGTGGGTGGATGAAAACGGGTTCCGGGCCCCAGCTCTGTGCCTGTTTCAACACACAACAGCTTGTAATTCCATCATGCTCCAGACTCCAGGGGCGTGCCGTTCTGGAGCACCAGTGAGCAAAAGGGAAAGTTTGGCTGCTTAAAAATATCCCAAGAGAGAAAAGGAAAAGGAACGTCTTAGGTAGTAAAGGATCTGGGTAGTGAAGGATCTTCGAGTGGTTGGCTAGGAGACTTATAATGGATTTTCTTCTTGGAGAATTTAGCAGAGAAGAAAGAAAACATGCATTTCCTCGCTGGAGGTACAATCCTCCTCCAT
The DNA here is from genome assembly GCA_004026765.1 of Micronycteris hirsuta. Lineage (NCBI taxonomy): Eukaryota > Metazoa > Chordata > Mammalia > Chiroptera > Phyllostomidae > Micronycteris > Micronycteris hirsuta. Next base: position 4,237 of record PVJI01031206.1, read on the forward strand.
CTTGGAAGATCACCCCCTCAGGCCAGCCACGTGAGGGACGGGCAGGTGAGAGGGTGACAAAGGCCAGCGGGGGCTGCCTGGAGCAGCTGGCTGTGACCCGTCACCCTCACAGAGAGGCCATTCTGAGGTGCGCCTTCTTCGCCTGGCCATGCTGGTCAGGCGAGGAGGAAAGAAGTGTGTCCACACAAAATACATGCATGCACACGCCCCCCGCCGTATGTACGTAAAATACCTTGGCCCTTACCTTTGTCACTAGAGATGTAACTATGTAATTACTCAGAATTCAATGGCATTTTTGGCTATTTTATTTTAGCCCTTGGAAAGTCGTCTGAAGAAAGAGACACCACGTCATACACATTAGGCCTTTGTGCACTCACATGGAATTATTAACATCGCAGTTTTCGAATGGACTCTCCCGGTAAACATTCAGTTGTAACTCTGGTCAACACTGGGTTGGCCAAAAAGTTCATCTGATTTTTTTCCTGTACGATGGCTCTAGTAGGGTGGTTTCTTTGCCTTCGTTAGAAACAATTTTATAGGATTGCATTGTGACAGCTGTCCTATCAGTGTCATTAAAAAAAAAACTTACTAAAATGGGTGCATTTTTGTGTAGCCAATTTAATATTGAAGGTGGAAGAAAGCAAGCAATATTTTTAGCATTATTTCAAGAAAGGTAAAAACACAACCGAAATGCAAAAAAAGATTTGTGCTGCGTCTGGAGAAAGTGCGGTGACTGACTGAATGTGTCAGAAGTGGTTTGTGAAGTTTCCTGCTGGAGATTTCTCCGGACAATGTTCCACGGTTGGGTGGACCAGCTAAAGCTGACAGCGATCCAATCGAGACATTAATTGAGAATAATCAATGTTATACCACGCGGGAGAGAGCCAACATGCCCAAAATATCCAAATCAGTAACATTGTTGGTGGGAAGGAAAATGTGTCTTCTACATAACAGCAAAAACGTGTGGCCCCTTCGGCCAGCCTGGCACGCCCACCCTGGGGTCTGCACCGTGCTCTCGTCCGGCGTCTGACCGTAACGCACCGGAACTGACGTGACCGCGCCGGCCCAGGAACACAGACCTGCGCGGTTCTCTCGCACACAGCACACAGCGGCCGCTGAAGCGCACGGCTCTGCCTCTGCCCCAGTGTTCTGCCGACTCCCACGTGGGGACCTCACTCAGGAAGCAGCAGCTGTGCAGCCCGGACCCACCCGAACACGCGCAGCCTGGCCTGGCATCGCCCAGTTCTCCGGTCTCCGCACCCCGGGCTTTTGGTTACCACTAACCCCCGAACGCCCTTCCACGCTATCGAGACTTACCCCACGATGGGTGCTCCAGAGAACAGGCTCCCAGTGGGGGACGCAGAATTCAGTCACGGTGGTCCCACCCCCGCCTGGCCCAGCCCTCCTGGGACGACGGCCCTGACGACACTCTGACTGAGAAGTGGGTGTCCGGGCTGCCTGTATCGAACCCAGCTCCTCCGTGTGGTCACCCCTCACCCCGCCCCCCGCAGACACGGCTGGAAAACACCAGACTAGGCACAGTTAGGTTCTAGGAAAAATGCCACCCTCAACTTCTGTGGAGATGCGCTCAGGAGATGCCAGGTGCCCCAGGCTCAGGTGACAGGGATCTAACTGGCCTGTCCCTCTTTGGTGCCAGGAGCCACAGCGCCTGCCCAGGCCCCGACACTGCCAGTTTAACAAAGGTCTTTATCACGCTCCAGGTCCTGAAGGACTACCCTGTCCCACTCCAATCTTTAAACGGAGTATCAAACACTCAAGCATCCTAAGTTCCTGAAAAAGGGAATGTTCCAGAAAAATAGAAGTTTTTTCTGTTTAAAAAGGCAGAGCTTCCTTTGTTGGTATTCCATTGACAGTCACCTCCCAGGGTGATGACCTTCTCACTATGGCCAAGTTCAAAGTAAGTTCACCCCATGCTTCAGCAGCTTCTGCTTGGCCTTGCCAGGGAGGCTGAAGGCACCGTCCTGGGGACTCGGGAAGCCGGAGCTCCGCACAGCCGATGTCAGCTGCTGGAAATAGGTTTCCTGGACGGGGTTGCAACAGGCGTACACAGCCGTGGAGGCATTCCTACGGAGAAAGAGAGAAGGCAACAGTCCGACGCGGCCTGAGCAGGTCTGGGGCCGCGCCGAGACCGCACGAGGCTGCTCGAGTGCGGCTGAGCACACCACAGGCTGTGGGTGCAGCTGTCACGGCTCTGGGTTCCACTTCTTCACCTGAATTTCCGGTTCGGTGCCAATACCCATCTCCTTTCAACTCCCTGGACGCTGGGGCTGTCCACGGTGGCCGCAGCCACACGGCCTGAAGTTGCACCAACTGAATAAATGAACGGATGGGTGCGTGCCTTGTAGATACAAGAGCAGCCGTGAGAGACGCAGCCCAGCCCACTCCTCACGCCCTGCGCACTAGTGGTATCCCCCCGTCTGACAGGTGAGGACCCCGAGGCTCAGAGGCGTGGGGTGCTGTCGGGCCTCGATGACAAGCATCTGAGCAGGGGGCTAATCCTCTACATACACTGGAGCAGCTGGGTGAGGAGCGAGGGGAGCCGGGGGACAGAAGACTGGGATGTGAAATAAAGTGACAGCAAACCCGAGGACACCGAAGTAGAGGGAGGGATGAGGGTTTGGTGCAAAGGAGGACCCCCCTGAGAGGACTGGCTCTGGGGCCAGGCAACCAGCGGGCTCCTGGATCCTGTCTCAAATTATTTCCCCACTGGGCCCGTCTCCCCTCATCTAGTGAAAGAGGACGGAGTCGGGGACCACTACGGCTCCCTCACCCGGGTCTCTCCTTCTACGCATGCGGGAAAGAGGACCTACCCTCCTCCTCCAGCTTCTCCCTCCGGGACTTCGAGGGGCCAGAAGGCCCACTGGTGTGTTTTGTGCCCCTCGCTGGGCCAGCAAGACAAGTCATGGCTGGGTCATTACAGCCAGGAAGGGGGGCACCAGGGCCTGGTGGCGACGAGCCAGTCCCAGCCCAGCCCCTCTGAGCCCCAGCGCTCTTGTCGGTCAAACGGGTCTGACGGCAGGACACCCCCTCACCGGGGTTTCTAAAGATTGAATGACTAGGAATATATACATATATATGTATTGCTTAGCGCACGGTGAGTTTTTAAGAAATGGTATAGTTTCTGTTACTATTCTTAAAATAAGCTACATATCCCAACGCTAAAACCCTTCAGCACCAAGAAAGGTAAAGTGCTGTAGGGCCAGGACATGGCTGATGGCTGAGATGCCGGCGTTCTATTTATTTCCATTGCTCACAGAATAGATACACACGCCCACACCCACCAAAGTCAGTTCCCAAACCAGTGACCAGAGGCGCAAACCACATCTAGGTGGCCAGCCTGGGGCAGCGCTGACTTACAGCCAGGAAGACAGGTGCGTTGTAGAAAGAGAAGAGTGAACCATTGGCTGCGGAGGGCACCGGACAGCCGCAACGCCCAGCAGGCCTCAGAACCTCGGCGCCTGGAAGGCCTGGGCTCCAGGGGCCTCCCCCTCAACCATGCTGCCCTGAGCCTGGAAGTGTGTGCGCAAAGAGCACATGATTTAGAGTCCGGGAGACCAGGGTTCAACTCTGGCTCTGCCACTGACCCAGGATGCGACCCTGGGGCAAGTCACTGTCCCGTTTGTGCTTCACTGTCCTCATCTGCTGAATGAGGGAGACGCGCGCTTGCCCGAATCGGCCCCAGGACACAGGGACTGCGGCAGACACGACAGCACTCCCCTCCGACCTCCTAGCTTGCCTTGTGTCCTGCTGCCGGTTTCACAGGGAAGCCCGTAGGGAGAAAAGTGGAATTCGGTTGGTTAAATACTGTGAGTTACAGTGATAACGAATAGATCTTTATCTACTGGCATGGGCGTTCTGGAAACACAACACAGTGGGAAAGGAACTCATAAAACAGAGTATTAGTATGACCCTGTTTTCTAGAAGAAAGACCATTAAAATAATTATAGTAAAAAAATATTAAATACGAATACTCTACATTTTATATACACAGAATGAAAACTAAAACCAAGAAAACCTGGAGCAGTAAAGACCAAACCGCCGACCAAGCGCATCTCGGGGTGCTGTGGGCAGCGTGGGGATGCTGCACTGCACAGATTTGGGACGAGGCTGCGTGGCTTCGTGGGCTGGAAGATGACGACATCACCGCAGCATCACTCATGACCAGGAGACAGACGCTCCTTCCCCAGGGACGAATGGAAGGAGGCCTCAAAGACAGTAACTGGAATGCGCTCATTTAGTTACGCTGGAGGCCCCGCCCGGGACCCCGGAAAAGCGGCTGCCGGTGCGGGGCTGTGAGGGTGACTCGCGGGGAAGCTCACCTGACGGTCATCTCGTACAGCGCGGGCCGCCGGGCAAAGTCGGAGTGCATCAGGCTGACGGCCTGCAGGAAGCGGCGATCCTGGGGCGTGGTCACCTGTGGCAGGTTCGCTTCCAGAAGAGGACACAGAGGCTATGAGCAGCAGACCCCCTCCCCACACCTCCCCACATTTCCCCGACCCACACCGGCAGCTGGGACCAGCGTGGCTCGCGGCCGGGAGTGCAGGTGCTGAGGGGAGAGGCCGGCCGAGGGCCCCGACAGCTGCCGCCAAGCAACATAGCACACTCTGTCCCCAACCATCAGCAGCACTGGTTTGTGCAAGAGTATCCAAATTTTGAGGCAGAACCTTATCACAGATATTTGAACAAGTGTGCACTTCTCTCAAAACACTGGAGAAACAGCCAAAAAAAGACAAATGAGCAAGGAAGTGTTTGCCAAGCAAATTTTAAACACAGTGGGAGCTGGGCTGCCAGTCAGGAAGCAGCACCCTAACCCGCCGCACAGCCACAGGCTCTGGACGGACAGCACCGGCACCCACCTCGCGCTGGGTCCCCGTTCTCCCCTCCCCCCGCCGGAGGGGCCGGCGCCTACACCCGGCCTCTTACCCGTCAGCACGTTCTGAATGCGGTCGTAGTGCGTGAAGTTGTACGTTCTGCTGGAGGAGGGGGCCTCGTCCCTGGGCAGCGTCTCTTTCAGGTGGACCTCCAGCCCGTTCAGGGAGGCCAGGCTGCTGTGGTACTGCAAAGGAGCCCAACGGGGTCACGGCTGCAGAGTTAACCTCCGCGGGCCCACGCTCAGCAAAGACTCATCCCAAGAGTACCCGCATGGCTACTTGATTCAGCACCAAGACTCTGCCAGATTTTTTTACCTGTTTTTAGAGAAGTATTAACTTCTGCCCTTACGGTTTTTTTTTTAAGACTTTTTTTTTTTTTAATTTTTAGAGAGAGGGGAAGGGAGGGAGAAAGAGTAGGAGAGAAACAGCAATGTATGGTTGCCTCTCACATGGCCCGCACTGGGGACCTGGCCAGCAACCCAGGCATGTGCCCTGACTAGGAATCGAACCGGGACCCTCTGGTTCCCAGCCCACGCTCAATCCACTGAGCTACACCAGCCAGGGCTGCCCTTACGTTTTAATGCTTTTTTAAATTGTAGAAAAATCAGAAAATGGAGGTGGGCAGAAAAATAATTTTAAAAGGAAGAAGAAAGCAAAGAGAAATGGCCCATAATGCCACCATTATGAAAGAGCCACTGTTATCAGTCCCCTGTGCTCTCCCCACAGCGATGACCTTCCCACGGAGTCCACACAGTTTCACAGCACAGCAGCTAGGCCCGCCCCAGGCCCCCAGGGCTGCTCAGCCGGGCCTGGGCTGGCCAGCCCTCCACTGTCTGCAAGGACCGCACTGCTCTCCGGTGCATCCAGGGCGGTACCAGCCGTGCACCGTGCTTGGAAAGACTGAGGCGTGTCAGTCAGACGGTGTGCTGTGCTCTGGTTCAGAGGATGAACCGGCTGAGAACGCTGTTCAGGAGGCGAGGCCCAAGCACCTATACTTTAAAAACCTTCCCAGGGAAGAGCTGTGTGCAAGTGCAGCTGAGAACAGTGGAATATACCGTTTGGTGTGATGCTTTCTTTGTACAATAAAAATGGGATCAAACCATAAATAATGATTGCAACCGAATGATTTACTTTGTTCATCCTTAAAATATTCTGCCACAGCTGTGTGGTAGTCTTTGGCTCCACTTTGGCTTTTCCAAGTACATTGGCCACATCCTGATGGACTCAGTCCGAAACAGAGCCTCCTGGGGCTCCCCTGGGACTGCTTCAGCCACAAGAAGGCCACTGTCCCCAGCAGCAGATGGATCCCAGGTGAAGGACATCCTGGCTCAGCCTCTTCCCAGCCAGATGACCAGGGGCAAATTACTGAATTTACCATGCCCCTTTTTTTTTTAACCTGCAAAATGAGACGACTACAGGGCTATTGAGTGGATAGAGTGAAATAGCATAGATAAAAGTCCTTTGTAAAATAAATGGGACATCATCAAAATAAAAAGCTTCTGCATGGCTAAAGAAAACAGTATTTAAATAAAAAGAGAACCAACCATATGGGAAAACATATTTGCCAATGATACTTCAGACAAGGGTTTGATCTCCAAAATATATAAAGAACTCATACAACTCCACTCCAAGAAGACAAAAAACCCAATTAAAAAATGGGCAAATGACTTGAACAGACACTTCTCTAAGGAGGACATAGAGGGCCCAGAGACATTTGAAAACATGCTCATCATTGCTAGCCATCAGAGAGATGCAAATTAAGACCACAATGAGATGCCACCTCACACCAGTCAGAATGGCCGTCATAAACAAAGCAACAAACAAGTGTTGAAGATGCGGTGAAACACTGTTGGTGGGAACGCAGACTGGTGCAGCCGATGTGGAAAACAGTATGGAACTTCCTCAGAAAACTAAAAATGGAACTGCCCTTTGACCCAGCAATTCCACTGCTGGGATTATACCCTAAGAGCCATTAAACACCAATCCAAAAGAACCTATGCACCCCAAAGTTATAGCAGCACAATTCACAATAGCCAAGTGCTGGAAACAACCCAAGTGCCCATCAGCAAATAAGTGGATCAAGAAACCGTGGTACATTTACACAATGGAATTCTACGCAGCAGAGAGAAAGAAGGAGCTTATACCCTTTGCAACAGCATGGATGGAACTAGAGAGCATTATGCTAAGTGAAATAAGCCAGGCAGTGAGGGACAAATACCATATGATCTCACCTTTAACTGGAACATAATCAACAAAAGAAAAAAGCAAGCAAAATATAACCAGAGACATTGAAATTAAGCACAATCTAACAATAGCCAGAGGGGAGGGAGAGGGGATTGTGGAGAGAAGGGTTTTCAAGAACTACTACAAAGGACACATGGACAAAACCAAGGGGGAGGGTGGAAGCAAGGGAGGGAGGTGGGGTTGGGTGGGGTGGGGAGGAGGGGAGGAGAGAAAATGCAGACAACTGTAATTGAAGAACAATAAAGTAATAAAAAAAAATCCTTTGTAAGCTCTAAAGTGCAAACCTGGAAAAAGGCATTTTTGTAAAGAATCAAGAAAATGAAAATTATCCCTGGCTGGTGTAGCTCAGTGGATTCAGCACGGGCCTGTGAAGTCAAGGGTCGCCAGTTCAATTCCCGGTTGGGGCACAGGCCTGGGTTGCAGGCCAGGTTCCCAGTGGGGATTGTGCAGGAGGCAACCACACATTGATATTTCTCTCCCGCTCTTTCTCCTTTCCCCTCTCTCTAAAAATAAATACATAAAATCTTAAAAAAAAGAAGAAGAAAATGAAAATTATTGTTAATAAGCACACACGACTTGTCCGTGGGTGAACGATTTTTCCAGACCTGTGTGAAAACCAGTGTGCATGGGAAGTACAGAGATGCAAACAGAAATCCTCTGAGATGAGTGTCATGAGGTGCAGGGTTACTTTCGGTGGCAGACTCAAAGTTAGTCTTTCTGTCCAAACGTCTTAGAAATGACATTCAAAGACCACTGGTTAGACATACAACATCTTACTTTACATGCGCACTGTGTGTGCGCAATGTCTGGCCGCGTGCCGGGCTCCTCGGCTGTGCTGTCAGTGCCTGCCGGATGAGTGACCAGGCAAGCGTGCCCCGTGGCAGGACATCCCACCTCGGAGTGGCCTGGCTCACACGGAGGGTACAGTGAGTCCAAGCACATGTGGTTGGGAAGGTGAGTAAAAGGCTTCCTGCTCAGCACGTTCTAGCCAAACCAGCAGAGTTTAACAGATGTGCGCGCCCACACGGCACTCACCGGAAAGTCAAACCACAGCCTCCCTGGAAACTTCTGGACCTAGGGAGCCTGGTCACAGACAGCCCTGCCATCCTGAGCGGGTGCCCAAAGGAAGGGATGATGGGAACAGAGAATGAGACAGGCCAAAACCTGAGTTTTCCCTGTAGGCACTGAGCTCTACTTCTGGAATCTTCTGCCTGACTTGTACTCAAGATAAAGCCACTTAACCATAAATGCACAATCACAAGATACTTTAGCAGATCACAAGGACATTTTTTTACTAGCAACCAAGTGCTTTCATATATACTGGGGTCTGCAAACCATGGCCTGGGCCAAATCCAGCCCATTCTCTGTTTTTGTATAGCCTGAGAGCTAAGAATAGTTTTTACAGTTTTACAGGGTTGGGGGAAAATCAAATGAATAACACCGTGATAAGTGAAAATTACTGAAGTTCTAATTTCCGTGTCCATAGATGAAGTATTACGGAACACAGCCACGCCACTTACACAGGTCTGAAGTTCTGTACTGTAACCGCAGAGATGAACAGTTGTGCAGCGTGAAAAATAGCTCCTGCGTGTTCCTCAGCATCAAAGGTTTGCCAACCCTGCCACACACTACTACATACGCAACCCTCACAACAGCCCAGGTGACATGGAGCTGGAGCGAATTCCTGGGTCCTCCTGCTTCTAGTCCACAGCAGAGACAGTGGCTCAAATGACCAAGTGTGCCAGGAGGTGCAGAAAAGACTGTGCCGCATCCGCTCAGAAGCACCGGATTCACGAGGCAGGGGTGCACTTTCACATGTCAGGGTCATACTCTGCACCAACCCCCAGCCTCATCTGCTGTACACGGAGAGCTCAGTGCCCCCACGGAGTCAGGAAGAACCGGTGTAGTCAAGGCCTGTGAAGGTCAGCGAGAATATCCTGGGCTGAGTAGGAAACGCTCGGTGGCTCTCTGCT
>PVJI01031207.1:0-13347 GCA_004026765.1 Micronycteris hirsuta
TCACACCAGTCAGAATGGCCATCATCAACAAAGCAACAGATAACTGTTGGAGGGGATGTGGAGAAAAGGGAACCCTACTGCACTGTTGGTGGGAATGCAGACTGGTGCAGCCATTGTGGAAAACAGTATGGAACTTCCTCAGAAAAATGAAAATGGAACTGCCTTTCGACCCAGCAATTCCACTACTGGGATTATACCCCAAGAATCCTGAAAAACCAATTCAAAAGAACCTGTGCACTCCAGTGTTCATAGCAGCACAATTCATAATTGCCAAGTGCTGGAAACAACCTAAGTGCCCATCTACAAATGAATGGATCAAGAAACTATGGCATATTTACACAGTGGAATTCTACGCAGCAGAAAGAAAGAAGGAGCTTATACCCTTTGCAACAGCATGGATGGAACTGGAGAGCATTATGCTAAGTGAAGTAAGCCAGGCAGTGAGGGACAAATACCATATGATCTCACCTTTAACTGGATCATAAACAACAAAAGCAGAAAGCAAGCAAAACATAACCAGAGACATTGAAATTAAGAACAGTTTAAGAATAACCAGGGGGGAGTGGGGTGGGGACAATGGGGAAAAAGGCTTTCAGGATCCACTTTAGAGGACATATGGACAGAACCAAGGGGGGTGATTGAGGGTGGGGAGGGACGGGGGTTGGAGGGGGAGCAAGGAGGTGAGGGAGAGGATGCAGATAACTGTAATAGAACAACAATAAAGTAATTACTTAAAAAACAAAAACAAAAAACCTTCTGCTTTCTGGTTTTAAAGGGGTCCGTCCAGGCTGCTTCTGGTTGGGAAGATATTAGTTTTGCTTTTCTCCCTTCCTGAGATGCACTCTTCGCTGTTGTCCATCCACCACCCCAGTTCCTAGGTGTGGTTCTGTGTCCAAACTGGGTCTTTTGTTGTGCTGTTTTTGATGTGCACCTGTTAAGGGCAACTCTCCCACTGCCTCTTTTCTCTTTGCTGGTCTAGATAATAGGTTCTCTCAGTGCCCTTTCTGGATCGTTTGGCCCCCACTCTGAGTCAAGAGTTTGTGTGTTCTGCAGCTCCTGTCTGCTGCTCCCCTCAATGGGGTGCTTCTGCCTTATTCCTACAAAGCCAATTGGCCCTGCCAGGCTACTTGCGCAGGGGCTGGGTGGCAAGGGCTTTGTCCCCAGCTGTCGGCCTGAGCTCTGCGCACCTGTGTTCACTTTCCTCTTTGTCCCTGGATTGTGCGCCAGTGAGCCCCGGCCGAGGGGCCTGGTTGTGCACTGTCCCTGGTATTTTTGAACTGTGCACGAGTGGTCCAAGGATCACTGGGTGCCCACAGACCCTATTTCCCCTTGTTTGGTTTCGCAAGTCACACCGGAACCCAGATCCGCTGGTTGCAAGCTGTTCCTAATTCTTCTGGAGTGGCCAGGGACAGGCCTCTGGTCCCTGGGTTCATACAGTCTCCAATTCCCCTTGATGGAAGCGCCAGCCGCCACCGGCTGAGGGCCATTTGTGCACTCACTCCAGTGCTTCAGGCAGACTGCCCTGGGCCTCCGATCCCAGGTGCACACCAACTTGGGACTGTTGGGGGCGGGGCCTCTCAAAATAGCCACGGAGTGCCTCTTTTCTTCCTATTTTTCCTTTCTGAAAAATTCTTCCTATTTACGCCCACCAGTGCAAACAAGCATGTGGTCACTCCCACATCTCAATCTGGCTCCCTCCCAAGAATCTTGCATCCGTTATGGCAGCTGCCAGGTCTGGGACTGGAGCCCACCCTGCTCCCCGAGCTGGTCCCGAGGGACCTTATCGTTCCGAAGCACTCTGCTTACCGTCCGAGTGTTCAATTTCCCCTGTAATTTTGGTCACCAATCATCATATGTGCTGGAATACCATTGGATTTTCGCCCTGTTCCTCAGAAAATCAACCAGTGGGTAGGAGGAAGTGGACTCAGTTCCCCCTATCTCGCCACCATTTTCCTCTTCCCTTTTTATTCCTTTTCTTAAAGAAGCCCCTTTAGCATCTCTTGCAGAGCTGCTTTGGTGGAGGTGTATTCTTTTAGACTGCTTTTGTCTGGGAAGCTCCTTATTTGGCCTTCCATTTTAATTGAGAGCCTTGGTGGATAAAGTAGTCTTGGTTGCAGGCCTCTGGTTCTCATTACTTGGAATATTTCTTGCCATTCTCTTCTGGCTTGGACCATATCCATTGAGAAGTGAGCTGCTAGCCTTATTGGGTCTCCCTTATATGTTACTTCCTGTTTCTCCCTTGCTGCCTTTAAAATTCTCTCTTGGCCTTGGAATTTTTCCATTTTAATTATGGTGTGTCTTAAAGTGGGCCTCTTTGGGTTCCTCTTGATTGGGACTCTGTGTTTCCTGGATTTGTGTGCCTTTTTCTCTCATCAAATTTGGGAAGTTTCCCTTCATTACTTTTTCAAACAAGTTTTCTACCCCTTCCTCTTTTTCTTCTCCTTCTGGTATATCTATTATATGGCTATTGTTACATTTCATGTTGTCTTGAGGCTCCCTTTACACCTGTTTGTTCTTTCTGAGTCTCTTTTCCTTTTCTTGTTCTATCTGGGTGTTTTTTTTTTCTACCTTGTCCTCCAACTTGCTGATTCGATCCACTACTTCATCTAGCCTGCTTATAATTCCTTCTAGCGTTTTTTATTTCTGAGATTTTATTGTTAATTTCTTCCTGGTTTTTGTTTATAATTTCTATTTCCTTTTTCTTGCTGATGTAGTTCTCACTCAGTTCCTTGTAGTTGCCTGTGAGTCATTGATCATCTTTATAACCATTATTTTGAATTCTATATCTGTAGTTTGCTTATCTCCATTTCGTTTTGCTCTTTTAATGAGGAATCTTCCATTCCTTTTGATTGCATATTCTTTTTTTTTTTGTCTCTCCATTTTAGGTAACTCTTGTTCTTTGTTTCTGTGCTTCCTGATGTTTCACTTTACTAGCTGTCTTTGTAGGGTGAACTTCTATGGTAGCAATTCTGTGAGGACCAGTAGTGTGGTCTCTTTGATTTCCTTGCCTGGATGCTCTAGGTTTGCCCTTTTTTCTGTTTGTGTGTGCTCTCTTGCTATACTTGGGTTTTTACCTTTTTGTGGTTCCTTTGTTGGTGGTTTCTCTCCTCCAGCAGGTATACTGATGTTCGCAGCTCCCACCTATTCTTGTATGTGATCAGTGGCAGGAGTAGGCAAAATGGACTAAGACTGGGGGAGAGTATTTAATGGGATTTAACATACCAGCAAGTAGAGAAGCAATAGGAGATTCTTTGGGTAAGTATAGCGTTAGCTGTGATATTTCACCCAAGTAGCCACTTTTATGAAAGGTGAAAGAGAGATAAGACTCTTTTTAGAGGGGAGGAGGATTGTGAGCTGAATCTAGAAAACAGAGCGCTTGTGCAAGTTTATATTATGAGATATAGTGAGAATAAAGGATGGAAAGTAGGCATAGTTAGAGATAGAATAGAGTTAACCACAACAATAATAATGCTCCGAAATAAAGTGAAGTTGGCTAAGATGGGGGGTGTTGCTGTGTAGTATGTACAATTGTATGGAACAACAATTATTTACAATAGTATTGGAACAACAATAATATGACAAGAAATATATGATTTGGATAAACGGAATAGAAAGCACCCAATCAAGAGTTGTGTGTTATTGGAACGTGGGTAAAGTGAAAGAAGGAAAATTAAAATACAATAAAGAGAGAATGAGGAAAACCAGTCAAACAATGCAATTAAACAGGGAAATAAAATGAGGAAAACTAAACATAAGGAACAGAAATTAAAAAATACTAATAAAATAAAAGGGGTAAAAGTAATGACAAGATAATAATAATAAAATGCCAGCTCTATGGGATAGCAAAGTGACATTTGTCTCAGTTTCTCAGTTTTGGGGGTTAGCCTTGTGCTCCCCCTTTTGATCTTTCTCTGGACTCTTTATCACTCTACATCATATTGTCTCATTTGGGGGAAGAAAAAAAAGTGAATTAAAAAGAGAGAGGACCCAAAACAAAACAAAAAATAATAATGATAAGCCTCCTGCTGACTTTAATGCTGTTCAGCGAGTTCTCTGGTCTTCCTAGATTTCACAGGAAGAGAGCGGCTGGGCTTCGCTTTTCTCCCTTCCTATGGTTCTGAGAGGATGAGAACCAGGTCTGTGTTGCAATATTCACAGTTTCCCATCCTCCGGCCCAGGTCCTCCACGAGCTGCCAGGCTGATATCAGCCACTCAGCTGCTCAGAGCCTGAGTCAATCTCAGATGCAGAGCCTGAGACAAGCCGGGCTCTTGGTTCTGCTCAGCTTATCAGTCTCTGGATGCGCACAGCTTAAATATCCCTCGGGGGAAAGCCAGCCGCTGCTAGGAGTTCCTTACAAAGCAGCTGCCTGCTGTTCTTAACCAGTGCTCGGCTTTTCACACAGCCCAACTTCCCAACCATTCTGGAGACTATCCAAGTAAGGGTCTGACATGGCCCAGCTCCTCCCTTCTCCAGGTGCCTGGCACCCCAATTTCTCTGGTGCCAGCGTCCGTGGACCCAGCATATGTGTACTGTCTCTGTGTATCTCCCACTTTGTCTCTATTCTCCCCAGTGACTTCCAGCATCCAGGTCCCTCCTGGTGCCAGGCTGCCCTCCCTGGTCTGGTAGAGGAGGGAGCTGGTGCTCTAACTCTCTTTCCCATATTCTGCAGCAGGCACCGTGGTGGGGGCTGGAGTAGCCTTGGTCCCTGTGCAGATCCCAGGGACCTTACCATCCCAGCACAGTCTCCTCACTGTCTGTTTTTCAATGTCCTCTGCAATTTTTTGCCTCCAAACTTCATATAAGCTGGGATTCCATTGGCTGTTAACTCTGTTCCTCAGAAGATAAGCTAGGTGTTCCAGCTGGGCACAGGGAGAACTGGGCTCTGCTCCCACTTACCTTGCCTTCCATCTTCTGACTCTTTTTTAAACTTTATTTTTTTAATGAACTATTTTACACACTTGTCATTCTGATGATTGTCTTTATACTTTCACTACATTCCTCAAAAACACAGAGCATTGTTTTATATGTTCATAAATTTAATGTAAATGATATGATATACAACATTCTGCAGATTGCTTTGTCCATTCAAAATTGTCTTAAGAGTCATGTATATTATAGTTCTGTTTCTTTCATTATAACTGTTATGTAGTATTTCATCATATGTATATACTCATAATATGAGCATATTATCTTTTTGTCTCTTGTTGAATATTTAAGTTATTTCTCCATTTTTGGGACAACCATTTTGGAAACTATTTGCCAATATCTAGTAAAACTGAAAATATACACACTCTTCAACCCAAGCCATCCATTCCTAGATATATACACTATATCTACACTGTTCAGGTAGGGTAGCCATTAATCATATGTGGCTATTTAAATTTTAATGAATTAAAATTGAGTAAAATTCAAATATCAGTTCCGCAGTAAAACTAGCCACTTTTCAAGTGCTTAATAGGCACATATAGTTAGTGGCTACTGAATCGAACAGCCCAGATATAGAGCATTCCCAGCATTGCAGAAAGTTCTATTGAATTATGTGATGTTCTCTTGGAGAATGACTTTATTTTCATACTCCCACTATATCATGAATGGAAGAAGTACTTAATATCTATGGAAAAATGAATATCGAAATATTGCATTACGAGTCTGTATATAGTAAGTATTAAATGAGGCCCAGGAATAATAGCAGAACAAGCTTAGAGGGGGTAAAAGTTGAGCAATTTCAGGTTCCTGTGCATGAGTTCGGAGGGGAATTGAATAAGGTGTTTATCCAGGGCAGTGAACTGCAACATAGCAGGAGAAGGAGCTGGAATCATCATTATGGAGGAAATCAGATAGCTCAAAAACAGAAGTTGTAGCAACAATCAGATCGAAGGCAAGACTGTGAGTGGGGAAAATGAATCATGAGGTCGGAAGCCAAAAAGATTAAAAGGAGGCCAAGAGGTGGAGTGCAAGACAGGTCAAAGAGAGAAATTCAGGACAGAGCCTGTGAAAAATATGTAGGTCTCTGAAACCTCTGCCCGTGGCTTTGAGATCAAAATCTATTCATTTCCAAAGGATATTGCTGTCACTTAAGAGGCCTGTCTACTTTTAGTGAAAGCTATGGTTAGGAGAAGGTTATCCGTAAGAATGTGGAGGAAGATTAGGATCTGGCTTACACTTTAAGTGACCATTTTGATGGGTGAGTGGGGGGTGGGGCCTGGACTAGGCTGCTAAGAATTGCATTTCTGAGAGAGTAATTACTCTGGGAAGAGTCAGAGATCAGGGAGGGAACGTGTGGTACAAGAAGAACAGATCGAAAAGGAAAGGAGGATGAGAACAAGGGTCAGGTGGAGACAGAATACAATGAGAGGTGACATTATATAGGTCTTAATATTGGTTTTTAGTTAATTGTACAGTTCTTCTTATAAATTAAAAAGACACAGAAGAAATGTGGTGTGGGATTTAAAAGCCATGGATCTGCTTTAGACTGAAAGTACAGTTCTAGCCCCAGGTTTCTGTGAAGCTCCCTGAGCTGCTGCATTGTTCACTCCTGGTTTTCCTCATAGATTTTCTAGCTCTTACCCTAAACTCCATTACTTTCACAAGTCAGAGGCAATGATTTAAGAATTATGATTCCCAACATTTTTGGAAGGGAGGGGACAGGTATAAGGCTACAGGAGAAGTTGAGTATGAGTGGAAATTCAGAGACATTTATTTTTTTATTTTTTCCTTTTTATTGAATTTATTGGGGTGATAATTAATAAAGTTATACATGTTTCAGGTACACAATTCCATAACACAACATCTGTACATTGCATTATTCTATTTATGAGAATTTATCCAAAGAACCCCAAAACACTAATTGAAAAGAATATATGCAACCTGTATGTTCATTGCAGCATTATTTACAATAGCCAAACTTTGGAAACCGTCCAAGTATCCACCAATAGATGAGGGGACTAAGAAAGCTTCTGGTACATTTACACAATGGAATAGTACTCTGCCATAAAATCAGAAAGAACTCTTACCCTGTGCGACAGCATGGATGGACCTGGAGAACATTATACTAAGTGAAATAAGCCAGTCAGAGAAAGGCAAGTACTATATGATTTCACTCATACACAGAGTCTAATGAACACAATGAACTAAGAAGCAAAATAGAGACAGACTCATGATAGAGAGCAGGTTGACAGCTGTCAGGGCTGGGGATTGGGAGGCTGGGTGGGAGTGGTGGAGGTATTGAGGAAAAAAAAGAGAAAAAACTCATGGAGACATCTTTTTTGGGGGGGAACATCTATTTTTTAATGTGCATGTGTCAAGCAGGATATTCTATGTCACTCTTGTGAAGCTAAGCTTGACAATAAAATCCTATCTCTCCTGCCCACCCCTCATCCTTTTACATACATACTATAAAGTAGTCCAAACTCATTTTCAGTTATTATTTTCAAAACTCAGTAATCAGATAAATGCCTACCTTCAAAACAAATAAAGGTATAACCAATTCTAGGACCAAAGCAAACAAAATTCTGCTTATTTGTTTGTTTACAACAGGGAAAACTCATTTCTTACCACAGCTTTTGAGAATTACAGCATGTGGCAGAAGAAATAGAGTTCAATCAAAGGGGCAAACAAACCTATCTGGCCTTAGAAAAGTAATCCTTTAAGTGGAGATTATGCCTTATAAGAGCAGCCAACTGTTACCAACAGTGGTTTACCGTCGCAAATTCTGGCCAGCAGGATTCGTATGCCATGGCTGCATATAAATAATTTTACATGTAATATACTAGACTAGAAATTCTGGGACTACGCGTCCTCTCCATTATCATCTTAGAGAGGTCCAGAGCCAAGAGTCAACCTGCTTTTTATTGCTGTTTCTCGGGCACATTACATCTGAATGGTTTTCATTAACTATGCGTGGATTGTAGATTTACATTAGGTGGTAGATGCCCAAGATAGCGCATCAAGAGGATAGATATGCAAATGAAAAGACAATAGGCTTGGGCTGACTCACTGGTCTGAGGAAGCCAGGCATGCATTAGCATAAGTTCTTTTGATTCAGGGAGAGAGAGGTTTTAGCAAGGGCAAGTTTTAAATCTAAGAAATATGCCATCCTGATTTACCCACAGGAAATTCCGCTGTCACACACGTAGGTCCTGCTTGCCAACCCATGTTCCATAGAAGGTTTTCTCACGTGAACAATTAGAGCTACATTTCCCACTGTGGGATGTATGAATTTCCTTTAGTTTACAACCCCAAATCTTTCTCAATGGCTTTCTATACCCTCTAGCAATGCTGACACAAGTTTGGTTGCCTGAGCAAGACCAGTCTGAAAGAGCTGTGTGTGTGTATTGTTAATTCTTTACAAAGATCACAGCTTTTCAATTCCCCAGGCCATTTCTTTCTCTGACTCCCTACTTCTTTCCACCTCATGTAACTTCACACTTCAGCCTCAAATCACTGTGCCCAGGCATGAGCCAGTCTACTGAAACATGGGCAGTTGCCTTGGCATGGATAGGCAATCAGATGTTTGAAGACAATTGGTGAATAGGCATGTGTCCAAGAGACCCATAAAGTTTAGGGAATTAAAAGGATTATTCTTGTGGTTAAACACTGGGGATGCCATCTCATTCCTGTTCACTGATTTCTCTATTATCAGCTAGTAAGCCACATGCAGATCCCTTGTTCATCTGCGAGGATGCAAACTAGCCCTTCTTTGAAGTCCCGATTTTGTTCTCAGGCTTAGGAATACTGTAGATATTCCAAAAGGAATCTGGCTGACGCAGTTAATTGAACTTATTAGTTATAATTACAGTATCACAGCATCAGCCTATATTTTCCTGGATTTGATTATTGAACCTTCCTAATGTATATCTCTGGGCCCTGAAGCCACTATTTTGACCCATGGTTGAAGCCACCATACTATAGACAACTAGGCTGAATGCTTCCCTGAGCCCTAGGTCAATGAATAAACTGTTTACTTAGGAATAAGTTTTGAAAAAGCAATTGATAATCATAAGCACTAATATATGTTGAGTGTCTGTTACATGTCTGGCCCTATGCTTGTATTATTGCATTTGATATTCACAACAAAAAATACAAGGGAAGCTACTATTACAAATATCCCATGTTTACAGATAAGGACAACGAAGCTCAGAGAAGTAAGGTAACTTGCCCACAGCTACAGAGATAATAAACATGGAATTAGAATTTATTCACATATCTGTTCTGATTCAAAACATAAGCTTTAAACTATTAGATTGAGTTGCCTCTTTTTGAAAAGTGTCTGTTTGCTCCTTGCTTTACAGGCAAGAGCTCATCTGATTTTAATTTGTTAAAAAGTAAAAATGGTAGAATAAACAGATGTTTCTTTTCTGATGAAATAATGGATTTTTAAAAAATATATTTTATTGGCCTGGCTGGTGTAGCTCAGTGGATTGAACACGGGCTGAGAACCAGAGGGTCCCGGTTTGATTCCCAGTCGGGGCACATGCCTGGGTTGTGGGCCAAGTCCCCAGTGAGGGCCATGTGAGAGGCAACCATACATTGTTCTTTCTCCCTCCTTTCTCCTCTCTCTGAAAATAAATAAATAAATAAAAATCTTTAAAAAATATATATATATATCATTGATTATGCTATTACAATTGCTCCATTTCCCCCCCTTTATTCCCCTCTGCCCCCCTCCCCCCCAATTCCCCACCCTTTAGTTTTGGTCCATGGGTCATCCACATAAGTTCTTTGGCTTGTATATTTCCTATACTATTCTTAACCTCCCCCTGTCTGTTTTCTATCTACCGTTTATGCTACTTTTTCTCTGTACTTTTTTCCTCCTCCCTCCCCTTCCCACTCCCCTGTTGATATCTCTCCATACCTTATATAAATCCCTTTAACATTTCATATAATAAAGTCTGGGTGATGATGAACTCCTTGAACTTGACCTTCTCTGAGAAGCACTTGATCTGCCCTTCCATTCTAAATGAAAGTTTTGCTGGATAGAGTATTCTTGGGTGTAGGTCCTTGCTTTTCATGATTTGAAATATTTCTCTCCAGCCCCTTCTTGCTTGGAAGGTCTCCTTTGAGAAATCAGCTGACAGTCTTATGGGAATTCCTTTGTAGGTAACTGTCTCCTTTCCTCTTGCTGCTTCTAAGATTCTCTCCTTATTTTTAATCTTGGGTAATGTAATTATGATGTGCCTTGGTGTGTTCCTCTTTGAGTCCCGGTTCTTTGGGGTTCTCTGAGCTTCCTGGACTTCATGGAAGTCTATTTCCTTTGCCAGATTGGGGAAGTTCTCCTTCAGTATCTGTTCAAAAATAAATTCAATTTCTTGGCGTCCCTCTTCTCCTTCTGACAGCCTTATGATCCTGATGTTGGGTCGTTTACAAATGTCCTGGAGGTTCCTAAGCCTCTCCTCATTTTTTTGAATTCTTGTTTCTTCCTTCTGGTCCACCCCATTGGTTTGAATCCCAGTTTCCTTCTCTTCCCTATTGGTTCCCTGCATATCTTCCCTCATTATCTTTAGCGTATCCTTCATTTGTTCATTTATTTGTGTCCACCTTTGTTCCAATTTTGTGAGCATCCTGATTACCAGCGTTTTGAACTGTGCATCTGATAGGCTGGCTATGTCCTCATCCGTTAGTTCTAATTTTTCTGCACTTCTGTTCTGATCTTTCATTTGGGCCATTTTCTTTCTTTCTTTTTTCTTACTCAGCACACCTATTACTTTAAGGGGCAGAGCCTTGGGTATTCTCAGGTGCGGGCAACCGGTGTCGTTGTGTTGTGATCTTTCCTCTGGGGGCGGGGCCTGGGAGGGAGCAATGGCGCCTGCTACATTCACCGCGGGCTCCCAGTCACCATGGCCCCAATAAGCTCTCCTGTGAGGCTAGGAGCCGCTCCGGTGCCCCAACCTCCCCGGGCTCCCTCAACAGGTGGTCCGGGGCTTTTTTCCCTCCCCAGGATGGTGGGTTGCACTGGTGAGTTGCGCGGTCTGCTCCGCTCCCTAGTTCCTTACTGCTTTTTCCACCAGTCTTGGCCCGCTGGTTCCCACTGGCCTCTCCGGTCCGCCGGCTGCGGGCCTCACTGGTTGCTCGGGCTGCACTTTGGCTAGGCGCTCATGGCATGAGTCTCTCCGGGAAAACTGCCTCTCGCTCCGAGTGCTTCTCCGCCTGGCTCTGCCCCGCTTACTGGTATAGATGAACGTCCTCTCCAAATTCTTGGGTGTTGGACTTCCACTCAGTTCAATTCTCTGTCCATTCTGGTCGCTTATTTTGCTATTGAACTTACTGTCTAATCTCTCTGGTTGTGAGTTGCGGTGTACTGTGTCCACCTACACCTCCATATTGGCATAAGTCTCAAAATAATGAATTTTACATGTCAACAATGAGTTTGAGGCAGGTTGTAAAAATTTGCAGATCATTCACCATAATAATTTATTGGGCATCTATTACGTGCAAACACATGTTGGGTGATTCAAAGATGTATAAAGGAGGAGGAAAGATGGCGCCAGAGTAGGAGGGAGTGGGATCGGCTTCCTCCAGCCCACTGGTGGGATATCTGGCTGATTTTCTGAGGAGCGGAGCGATCACCCAGCTTTATTTCAGGAAGATTTGCGACCAGGATTGCGCATAAAACAGAAAGATCAGCCGGTAGGGAGTCTGCTTCAGAGGGAAGAGACTCGTGGGGAACCGGGAGGTCTTGGGATCCAGTCGCAGCAGCATCCTGGTTTGTTCCAGGATCCATGGGAGGGAGCTGGATTGGGGTGTGAGAGTTGCCAAAGCAGGTGTGTACGTGGGTACTGGTCTGTAGAGGCCAGCGATCCCAGCGGGAGGAATATGAGATTGAACTGAACGGGAGACCCGGGTCCGGAACTCCGGGACCAGGCGTGCACCCGGCGAAGCCAGTCAGGGGAGGCTGGGGGTGGTGCCTGACCGGGCGCCCAGGCCTGCGGCTTGCAAGCCCTGAATCCAGAGACAAAGGTGGTCAACAAATACAGGGGCGCGGAGCTCATTCTGGGAGGGCCTAGACACAACCCAGCAACTGTAATTGGAGACCTGTGCTGCAGACTCTCTCCGTGGGAGAAAAACATCGAACCCCACTGAAGGGAGACATAGACCTCACAAACTCTGACTTAGGGTGGGGATCAGACAGCCCAGAGGAGGTGCTGGGAATTCCTAGCAACTCGGCTGGAGGCAGGACAGCAGCTAAGAGTGAAGCTGAGGAAGAAAGCCGGGGAAGTCTGATATCTTCCCATCCTGTGGCAGCCCTGACCAGACGCTGTTGAAGCCAGCCAACAGAAGTCTTTTTTTTCTCCTTTCTTTTGTTTTCTCTTTGTTTCTTTGTTTTTCCGCACCCTTCTTCCTATCTGTCCTTCTATATTTTTTAACTCCTTCTACCTTCCCTTCATATGGTATACCTAGTTTTCTCTTCTTTTTATCTCATATTTTTTATTATATTTTATTTTATGTTATTTGAGTACTATTTTTTTATTTATCTTTCTTTTTACTTTTCTTTTGCTTTCTTTTCCTTCTTTTTCTCCCTTCCCCTCTCTTCTTTATCCACAGGTGAGACATTAAAACCTGGAATTGTGAAGAGAATAGAGTGGGACCCAGACAAGAGTCAGCTCAAAGAACAGAGACAGTGACACAAAATTAACTTCGCTGCTCCAGAGAACTCGACAGGTCAATTTAAGATTCAGAGGCTAGCAAGAAGAATCCCACAAACAATGGGAAGACAAAGAAACAATCCCCAAATGAAAGGAAAGGAGGAAGCCCCAGAAAGAATGATAAATGAAACAGAGGCAAGCCCACTATCAGATATTGAGTTCAAAGCATATGTTATCAGGCAGCTCAAGAAACTCGAGAAGATTGATGAGCTCACAGAAAACTACCAGAAACTACAGGGAAACTATAATGAATTCACTGCAAACCATGTCTGACACGGGGTAGATCGGGCCTGCCGACACCCGTGGTGACCGTGACTCGGATGCGTGTACCGGGACACGCGGGGAAAGCAAGTCCGGGGCTACGTGGCTGATTCCTCCCATTTCCAGGAAAAAGCCTCGTGGCTTGCCCAGCCAGGGTTTTTATCAGGGGCATTAGCAATTTACATAGGATTGATTATTCATGGGATTAAGCAGAACAGGTAGGATTATTCATAGCAAGGCATCAAGATGTTGATTCAGGTCTGGTGGCAGACAGGACCAGGTGAAAGCAATATTCAGAGATCAGCAAGCCGGAATTTTTTAAGATACACCTTTGCCAAATTCCTATTAGAGAATTCCCATCCCACAGACATGATCCACACTTGTTCACACAGGAGTCACACGGAGCTGTGCTCAAAACGTGTAAATTCTCAGGACTGTGTGTTT
>PVJI01031208.1:0-13348 GCA_004026765.1 Micronycteris hirsuta
ATGATATGCAAATTGACAAGGGTCATTTAAAACTTTTTTCTTGATTATGAAAGAAATATGTACTGAAAACATAAACACTTCAGAAAGGAACAAAGATTATCTCTATTCCCTAAGTTAGAGTAATCACTTCACTCACTTTAAGATTCTGATGGGTATTCTACAAGATGAACTGTTTGAAAACTACTTAACATTGCTTTCTCTCACACATTTGTACTTCTTAAAACAACTACACAAACAATAAACCTTGATGGAATAGAATTTTCAAAATGTTTCCTTTATCAGAAATTGAATCTAAATTCCTAGTATCCATATTTTATAGATTTTATCCAAAATTATAACAGATACCAGAGCAGCATTTAATATGTTCCCTTTGCTGCTTTAAAGAGTTCAATTCATCCAAAATTACTCCAGGGCCTTATCAACAAAGATGACCAGGTGAAGCACTGTGTAGAATTACCACAAGGCCAAGAGAAACTAATGACAATCATATCACTATTAAAATATAAATATGTATGTATGTCTAGAAGGAAAATAAGGATTTCTAAAAAATGTAAGGGACTATAATGGGGTCCTAATTATATGTTAAGACTGTTGTTCTCTGATTAAGGATTGTTTATTATTTTTCTGTCTTTTGGTAATATATAGTTTTGTTGTTTTGTTTGTTAAAGTTTTATTTGGAATGAGCAGTTAAATACAATATAGCTCTTGGAAAGTTAACCATTTTTTAAACTTTCATTTAATCAACATGTTTTTAAATTCCCTCGTAGGCAGCCAAGGGCAGTTTCCACTCACACAGAACGTAACTGTTGTTGAAGGAGGAACTGCAATTTTGACCTGCAGGGTTGATCAAAATGATAACACCTCCCTCCAGTGGTCAAATCCAGCTCAACAGACTCTCTACTTTGATGACAAGAAAGGTGAATACATTTTCTTTTAAACATTTTAATCATATTCTAAAATATCCTAATTAGAATGAATTTATTTTTCTGAGATGATTCAAATTATTCCTTTTGATTACCAAACTGCTTCTGCTTGTGTTTAAACATGTTAAATATTAAATACTTTAGTTTGCAAGTCATAAACACTAAAGATAACCTATGTCAACTTTTTAATAAAATAAACAGTTCTAATTCTGTTTCAAAAATAGCTTTATGCCTTCTCTAAACAATCACCTTCTTCCTGGATACCATATTCTTTTGTTCTTGTAGCTGCATTGTGTGTAAATTGAATATTTTTTCTCACTTATGGTGTTGTGATGTTATTTCTATTATCATTGCTTTAAAATATTTAGAAGATTCTATGTGGTATTGGAAAGTTTTATTATTTATTCTAATGAATTTTGTTTGAAAGTAAGAATTATAGAAATAATTTCCATAATAAGTTTACGTAACTCCATGTTTCCAAAATAAATTAAAATTAAGAAGCTTATTTACATCAAATTGAGTTGGACTTTATCAGTTAAATGGGCTTTGAATTAGATGAAAGATTTTGATTAAACACTTTTAGAGAAGAAAAAAAAAATATATTGTATAGTTCAGACTTAACTAAAAATGTACTCTGAATTTCTAATTATTCACTCATTATTATAAACCTTGGGTGAAAAAAATGAGTTCACAAACTATAGTGAAAATGTGGAATTGTTTATTTAGATAAAGTTAAAATAAATAAGATATTAATATTTATTTATATACTATCTATTCAGTACGATCTTTTATCTGAATTTCTTTTGAATCTATATAGATAATAGTAAGATAATTTGAAATCAGCTCCATTTAATTAATTAAAGTGTACTCAGATTAATCCAGTAAATGTGCTCATTCCACCTAGAATATGAATTTACTATATTGTATGCATTGCTACAGTTTTCCTTTTTTGATGTAAGGGACTCCTTTATATTCCTTTACATGTTCCAGTAAATCTTTTGTCCTCCTAGGTACACATAAAGATTTACAGTCAAATCATTTTTATAATGATCATTAATTTTCCTCTAGATTTAAGATGAATCTCTGGCTTATTTTAAACTTTAATATATAATAAGGAGATGAAAAATCAAATTCATTGATTTGACAAATATTATATTTTGAGGGCTCTTTTGTACAAGGCAGAGTTAGAACAGACAGATAATCCCTGCTCATATAGGGCATGCAGTTGGTAGGGGAGACAGACAATAATCAAACATGTGAACAACGTATTTTAGAGTATATTGGTAGGTGACAAGTGTTTCTGTCTCTTAATAGATAGACATATATGTCTCCATATAGAAAGATAGATGATAGATATCTACAGAGAGAGATAGAGATAGAGAGAGAGATTGCGTTTAAGAAATTGGCTCAAGTGACTGTGGAGACTGGCAAGTCTGAAATTTGCAGGACAGGCCAGCAAACTGGAGACTCAGCAGAGTTGCTATTTCCACCCCAGTCTGAAGGCAGTCTGGAGGCAAAATCCCTTCTTTGAAGGACCTCAATCATGTTTTCTTAAATCCTTCAGCTGATTGAATGAGGCCCTCAGGTAATGCAAGTAATCTGTTTTACTCAAGGTCTAATGATTTAAACGTAAACTTACCTAAAATACAGCAACACCCAACTGGTGTTGATCAAGGATCTGGGTAGCATGGGCTAATTATAACTATCAAAGAGGTTTAGTAATGCTGGCATTTCTGCAGAACTTTATTATTTAGAAAGGACTCTTATTTGCACTCTTTCATTTTGCTATCTGGGAGATAAAAAGGACAGATGATACTACTGATCATATTTCAATAGGAGTACTTGGGAGGAAGGAGTTAAAGCTCTCATAATTATTTGAGACAAAGTCATTGTTGTGACTTAAACATTGTGACTTAATTATCAACCATACCTAGAGTCAACTTTATGACTGTATTTAAGTTTTGATTACAGTGTTTGATGTGCAGTTCATGTTTAACAGAAACTCCCTGTCATAAGAATTTTTTGTACTTTAAGAATATTTTAAGGAGTCTGAAAATGGACTTTAAAGCATTCATCTGCTAAACACTCACTATAGGAGTATTAGTGTAATTTTAATCCTTATTAATATTACTGATTATTTAATGCTTTTGATTAAGAGCTTATTTTATCCTGCTGTGGAAAATTTTAAACATACTTATGAGACAATAAAACATCTCTTTTCAACTGGAGAAATTAGTAAGAAATATTTAATGTGATATTTTAAGCATTTGTAAAGAAAATATATTATTCTCATATAAAAAGCCCATTTTATAAATGGATTAACTAAGTAAATTAAAATTCACAAGTATAACTCATATAAACCAGGTTATATTATAGGTAAGTTTATTGGGAATGGAAGTTGTATAAGTAAATATGAAGCTTGACAACATTTTTATTTCATTGGTTTGTAGTTTTGTCATGCTAATATGATATAAGCTTTATATTTTGATCTTAAATTTACTAGTTTTTTAGGTAGTGAAGATACATGTCCTATAACAAAAAAAGTGTTAGTGTTTACTTTTTTTTTTTTTTTGCTCCTTTACAATGTTTGGAGGAGTTTGCTGCAGTGGTTTCAAATCAAGTGCTCTGTGTTGTTTTCCAAAGAATGAAGTTCTAGTAGTTAAAAAATTAAATATGTAAGCAAGAAGTCACACAGATATTTAATGACCTGCTTTTGATTTTAGTATTGATTACAAATATCTATAAATAAATATATAAAACATATGTATGTACCCAAATACAATACTGTATCAATTTTAAGGAAATCTCTCATTTGCCCAATGTTATAGACCGAAAGAAAATATTTTTGAGGAAAACAGACTTTTAGGGCTGTTCATGAACAATAAATATATAGGTATGCTATGTAATATATCAATTTGATTATATGTACACATTTAAAGTAACATTACACATATCGATTTAGAGATATTTATTTTTTCTACCCTTGCATTTAATGAAATACTTTCACTTACCAGCCCTTTTTTTTGAAAGTGTAGATACTATCAATAGCAACTTTGTCTCAAGCAACAATGATAAATTTTTATAACATGAGAACATTCTTTGTTGTTCATTCATTCAGCAAGAGCATAATAGTTATCTCCATATGTAGAAACTTATTTTATTTTACCGCTTTTTTAAACAGATATTTGAGAGTCATGTTTACAGCGACATCTACATCAGTGAGGTCAAATCCTCAAACACAAAACAAAATCTATACAAAAGTTCTTTGCCTCCTCTTGTAGTGATTCTATAAGTTATCCTTTCTAAAGAACATCTAAAACTAGAATTGATTCAGGGTATTTCAAGCTAATGCATCCTTCCTGTGGCAAATAGAGAATAACTTGTAAAGCAAGATTTGCATGACCAGGAAATAAGGCAGCTCCTCTTTTCGGAGTAATAATTATAGTGAGAAAAGCCATTATGTTGTATTTGTAATATTTAGTAATATATTCCTGTATCTTACTGCTATAAAATGAAACATCTGATTACATGAATTGTTGAAGTAGGTACTTGCTTTTTTTCACTTTTCCTATCATAATTGCTTCACAGGTTAGACTTATGTGAAAAAAAGCTAGTGTGTATGTATGTGTGTATGTATTTGCTATATAGCAGGTTTCTGTTTTCAATATTAGACTTTTTCTAACTGTATTGTGGTTCTAATTGTCAGTTGCAAAAGACTAGCAGAAAGTTCTGAATAAAGAACTCTTTCATGAATGGCAATCCAACAGGTCTGTATTCTCACAAGTACTGGGTTCAATTCTTATGGGATGTCTTAGTGGAAAGTATTCTGGACAATGACATACATCAAATGTAAGAGTTTGATAGTGAAAACATTTCTGAAGATTCCATATTAGAGCTTTCCCTACACTGTCTTTTTGTCTGCATTTACATACTGAGCCTCAATCCTAAGGCTTATCTTGAGCAAACAAACATGCTATGTTGTGCCAGAGCCAAAGTGGAAAAGCTAAGCATGGGCTAGTGTGACTAGAGTGTCCCATATATGTTGTGCAAGTGACAACTGCTCAGAACAATAGAGAAAATGGTGACTTGTCTTTGTCACTGATTGCACCAGCTCCTACAGGTGGCTGCTACTGTCAATGGCTTCATTTATAGCTGTGTTTTTATTTCTGTCTCAGCTGATGTCGCCCTTTGTTCTCGGGAGCTTTGCGAATAAAATAGTCCGTGACATGAAGTACCACAGTGGTTTAATTGTGTCTCAACTGATTATAAAATGCAGCTGAGGTTGAGAAGCTTTGTGCTAAGCAAATCCATTTTCCTAAGAGTTCTGTATTCCTACGCTTAGACTTCTGTACTGACATAGACTATTGAGAAAGAAGGAAAAGAGGGAGGCAGGGAGGAGGGAGGGGAGGAGGGAGGGAGGGAAAAGAGAAGCTGCTCAGAAGAACAGAACAAGTGCTTCTCATTATCGCTGCTGGTACCAGTGTGAGCTCTAAGAGGCATTCTGAGAGCCTTTCATGCTACTTGGAGACTCAGGCCCGAAGGGTCCTAGCTGTGAAGGTTGAACAAAAAACTCCGGATGGCAGCCCGTTGGCCCAATTAGAATTGGTAAAGCCTTTCTTGTTTACTTGGAAGTATTATCCAAAGAAAAGCATGCTGTGAGTGGGGAGTTGATGATTAGGTAAAGAAGAATTACACTGAGCCCCTTCCCTAGGAGACTCTATCAGGGAGGTAAAAATGTGACTATTCAGGAATCTCTTTACAAGGGAGATCGGTGTCCAGGGGAGAGTTGGCTAAATCAAACAAATATTGTAATATTTCTCATTCAGGTAAAATATGGAGGAGGGCAGAGAATTCAGGTTTTGCCACCTTGAGCATGTTTAACGTGATCAGTACTGTTGTCATTTACAAATGAAGATATTGAGGATAGAACACTCGAGGACATTTGTCCACAGTTAGCTAATACCTGGTAATGATGGGATTTGAATCCAGGTGTGGCCTCTGTGTTAGTTTTTGACCATAATTCTCCTGAGAGAAAAGGCAACTGGGCACCAGGTCACTTCACATGTAGTCCAAGTGGCCTCTGCATTGATCTTAGCAGCTTCTTTTAGCGGAAGAAGAGCGGTTTCTTTCGAACATTTAAGACGCACCCAGAGTGAGGCAGAGGTGCACAATACGGTCAGTACTGCCCAGTAGAGCTCTCCGTGCTGATGCCAGTGTTCTTTGTCTGTGAGGAATAACTGTACAGCCAGCAGCCATGTGTAGATATTTAAGTTAATTAAAATGAGATAAAATTAAATATTTATTTTCTCAGTCACACTAGCCACATTTCATTTTGAGCCACGTGCGCGTCATGGTGATGGTTTCAGAAAACACTGTCCCACATGCTGATTCACTCTCTACATGTCGTAACAGGCCTTGCCCAGTTATAGCCTTGGCCAGCGGAATGCCCACTTTCTGAGTGAGAAAGCCCTAGGTTGTCATAAAAACATGTATCAAATATTAAGTAAATAAAATTTTGCTGTTTAAATGGCACAGCTTTAATGGGGACATTGTAGCACAGGAGAAAGGGAGTCATATCTGACTTCTAATTCTGCCTCTGACACCAACTCGCAGAATAATAAAATGGGCACATTGACAGTGGACCAAATTGGATGTCCTGGTGGTTGGATGAGAGCTGCATTTTAAGTGTTGCTATCTATTGTGTGTATACTTGGACATCAGAAATAATTAACCTACAAAGTAGATATTTAACTACGATTCCATTTTCTTTCTGCATAGTTTCTTATGAAGCTTTTTTTCTGTGATACTTAAGAACATGGAAATGTAAATAGAAAATAAAGGTCAAGAGGAAAATATACAGGTTCTTAGGGATCAGAGGGACCTAGATCAGATGTAGCTAAGGTAATATTCACTTTTTATGGCCCTATTTTATTTCTTTGTATCCAAATCTTACTGCATCTTTTATAAATAGTAAGGAAGCATTTGAATTAGAGTGGGTATATGGAGACAGAGCAGGGAGTAGAGGTCATTGAAACACCACATGAATGCTGTGCGGTATTTGGCAATAGAAATAAAAAAAAAATCAATTAGATCATTGCATCTGCTTCTCTGCAGGTGCGGAAAAACAATTGAAGTGTACAATCTAATCACTTAATGCTCAGGAAAGTACACTTCAATTCCTTCCTGTTACTGACAAAGAATACTTTGGACAAGTATCTCCAGGAGCTTATAGTGTATGCTTTCAATAGACATATCTCTGTGTGCTTGTATTTGTTTTTATTTAAAAACATAGAACACATTACTTTTTTCATGTTTTTCTTCATAGTATCTTTGCTTTTTTGAATGATATGTCTATGATCTTCAATTATTATCCAAACGGAATTTTATTTCTGAAGAAATGAAAATAAAATTTATTAAGAGCATTGCCAAAAATTGCTAGTTCTAATTAGTCAATTGCCCTGCTGATAATTTTACATTAATACTGGGGACAATGGAAGAGGAGGAACATGAATAAAGAGTCATAAAACAAGGCATGATAATGAGAAGAAAAATTAAATGATCCTGAAATGGAGGCACAGGCTGTCCTGGCTGCACGCCAACCAATGCCAGTGGATTGTGACTATCCTCACAACTGGTTTCAATCAATTTGGCAGGCTTTCAGATATTGAAGATTAACTCAGTAAAAAGGAGGTATTAAAGTGGCCAATAGCTCCCTTCTTTTTGCTTTCTTAAAAAAAAATCAGACATCATGTATAAGATACCATGTGTAAGAATAAAGACATGAAATTCTTGACATGAATTGTCACCATGAATGGTGACAATTTAATAATTATGTAATATTCTAAAATTTCTAGATAGCTCTCAACATGGTTATCTTTTCTCACAACAGCCTTTTAGGGTGGACGTTCCCATTTTATATAAGAAATATTAGTTTGCAGATTTGAATAACTTGAGTTGTAAATGAGAAAACAATGATGAGATATGAGTTTTCCTACAAGCCTGATTAACTTCCTACTATGTGATTCTGATAAAGGCTTTGGTTTATGGCTTTTGGGATTTTTTTTTCATGTTTTTACTTTTCCTGTGGGAATTATTACTCATTTTAGGTCTTTACTCACCTTTTTCTTGATATACCTTCTGAAACCACCTTATCTCATCTTTCAATTCTATCATACAACAATTTTATGTTTTAGCAGATTTCCTAGCAAAATTTACCTATTAAATGAGTATGAATCAGGTTCCCATTAAGAAATAAATGATGCGCTTGAGTTATTGAAGAATTAACACATTATTTAGAGACACACAGTCATGAGTAAGGGAAATAGCCAAGATGATGCCATACCCATGGGCTTACAACAGCAGGGACCATTGTACTCTTAGACCTGAAAGGCTGACAATGGGGGAGTAAAAGCTCCAGTTGTGAGAGGAAGCCTCTAATGAGAAGCTGTGATTGGATGGGAAGGAGGAGAGTGTGGAAATATGGGAATTAGCTTCTCTTTTCTGTTACCTTTTGATCTCTTGTCAATGCTTTCCTTGGGCTGAACACAAATGGAAGTCATGTGTCAAGTTACCCCAGGGTAGTTTACTCTCCCAGGACAGGGAAGAAAATAGATCTGGAAAGGTAAGCAGAAAATAACTAGCACAACTTACCATATAGAAACAGACATTTCTCCCTATTCAATTTTTAGTAAAGATAATTTTTGTTGAATACCTTGTATGATGCTATGCTCACAGCTAGCTTCAATTAGTTCATTTTGGGAGAAAAAAAGTTGCAACAATGGAGGCTTTTCCAAAACATATTAACTTTTTCAGAGTTCCTAACATTTAATATATATGTTCAAGTGTGTGCTTGTAGATTTCTTAAAGAAATTACTTTCATTTAAGCTGTTAACAAGCAAGCTATTATTGGAAATTCTCATTAAGTATAAGCAAAATCTTCAGTTGTACACTATATAATTACTATCTTCATCTCTTTTTGACAGTGTAGTTTAAGTCCAGCAATTTGAGGAAAAACTTAAAGACAATCAAATGCACTATAAATTTTGTTAGTTATATGGTCAGTTAAGCTATAATAGCGTCGAGATTTGGAACTTTGATGTTCAAAGCATATATATGTGCCCGAATACTTTCAGCAAAAGTTAACTTTTGTACATTTTTAATTCATAATTTTCATACTCAACATATTTTAGAGAAATTAAGATTCACTAATTACTACTTTGTATACTATTTTAATGTTTTTATTTATAAATAAAAGTAAAATATACCACAAAAGTAAGGATACATCTGTGGAAATGACCAAGTTTTCAAATTAAGTCCTCTTAGTGATTGCACATTGCTGTTCTTTTAACGTTTTTAGCAAAACTCTACAAAAATACAATTTATTTCAACACCAGCATAGCATAGTCTTTCTGATGACTTACTTATGTATTTATTTATTCACTTAATAAATATTTGCTGACATTGACTTTGTGATAAGGACTGTGCTAGGTTGTTTGCAGTTATCATACTCACTAATTCTTGTGGTATCCATCCCATATTTAATAATGCTCCTTGAAAGAAACCTCATTGTTATTAAAATTAGATTTTCTTTATCTTCTAGTCGAATAGTTTCTGGGCACATAATTTATAAGTGCATTTGTAGTTGTTAAGACATACAGAGTGAGCAAGTAATCAACAATTATTGCAGTGAGCAGAAATCACCTGGGGAACAGGACTTTTTACACACTTTTTATCATCATGGCAGGAGTGAGATCATGGCTAGACTGGAGTCAGTCTGGTGGATCATCACTACCATGGGCCATCTACTTCCATCTCCCAAGATAATGTTTTTAAAAAGTGGCCAATGACCAAGTTCTCGGGAAATGCCTCAATATCATTTGTTATATTTCATATCCTCTAATTTGGTAGTTAAGTTATTAAAGAAAGCAGGCTTTACCCAGTGGCCTTAATCTACAAATATCTAAATATATTTGATATTTAAATGATTTCCAAGTTATTATATCAGTTCAATTCTATGAATATTTGGGAAATATTGCTATGTGTCAGGAATTATGCTGGGCACTGGGACTACTAAAATAAGTAAAACATGGACTTTGTCCTCAAGTAGCAAGTTCTCACATATCACCGCTATTTAGGAGTTGTGGAGGGGAAGTAAGGGAAAGTATTTGTTCAAGCTTCTACAGGTGAGTAACTGGAACTGTCCTTCTTACATAATAAGCCTCATTGTAGAAGATGCGAATTACCCAAAATAATTGATAAATGTATCCTCCATGAGCCTATGAAAAAACAATTTAACTTGCAAATATGCATGACTAAAAACATCCTTTTTGATGAAACTAATTTCTTTAAAGCAGCTATTATAAGTGAACTCTTGTGTGCCATTAGCCAAATATGGGAAGTAGTAGTTTGTGGCACAGGGACCTGGTTTCCCTGTGACATACTGATATAGTCTCTGTACTGAAGAACCTTCTACTCAGGATCAGCACAGAGACCTTGGAGAATTTAAGATATTCCAATATTTTTAAAGTAAGTTTCATAATAACATCATCATTGCAGTTCTTTAGCAAGTGTAAGAAAATCTTAACAGTATCAAAATATATTGTCCACAATGTATCAATTTAATTCTATGTATATCATAATTTTGATTCATATTCATTTAATTCTATTTTAGATAAAATATAGTGGTTTAAAGTTTTCCTATTTAATTTTAATGATTTTGTCCATTTTGGTTTTTCTTAATAATTTATACCAGACTTTGAGAGAGTGATATCACCACCAATGGTGAATCTACATTGTAGAAATGATACTAATTTTTGAGTTTGAGATTTATGAATTTAAGGTCTGGCTTAGCCCTAGAACACAGGCATAAACTCAAACTCAAACTCAGATATTCTAGTCAAAAACTTAGATTTTACTGCATTTCTATGTTCTAGTTTTGAAGTACAAGGAAAAGGAAGTGGATTGGTTGAGCTTATACGAGGTGTCTCTGCTGTGCTTTGAAGTGTAACTGGGCTTCATGACCACTGAGCTAGCCAATCACTGTAATTTATGTATTCTGCACTCAATAAAGAGCCCATTCAAGAGTCCCAGTGTGTAGCATCTATGCAGAACATTTTTTCTCTCTTGACAGAATAATTTTTTATGAAAATAACTTTAGCCTAAAGTACAAAATGTGTTAAGAAACCTCTATTTCAAATATTGTTATTTAAATACCCCTAATAAGTATGGCCTCCTTTTAATCCCAAGGAGCATTATTTTTATAAACATACTTGGAAATATTGGTCCAAATTGAAAAAAGTAAAAATTAAAATACATATTCAATAATTAATTAAATATCATACTAATTTAAAAAGCTATTCGATTATGAATTTATTTTGAAGATTGTTAATGAATATGATCTGCTTTTCGATTTATTCACTTTGTTTTCTTCAATTATTTTTGATATTTCTGATTTATAAATACTGTGTGTTTTCCCTCCTCTGTGCCTCTTCAGGTCACATTTCTTTACCATTCAAACAAAATATTACAATTCAGAAATACCTTTTCTGATAAACATTTTAATATATTATTTTCTATTATATGAACATGAAGGGCTTAAATTAGCACAGCCACCCTACTTCCTTTAATTCATTATTTCTTCGGTTCCAGCAGGCTGCTGTGTGTGAGCCTGGGAAACGCCTATAAGCTAGGTTTTGTGGCCCCAGTGATATGTAGGAAGGCAGCGTTAGTGCTGAAGTGTGGGTGTTTGTAAAAATTACATCTCTTAGTTTTATACCTATTTGCATTGAACTTAGTGGCTTCAGGTACAAATAGCAAATGGGAGGAGAGATACTGAGTGGCTGGTTTGCATACACTGTAATATTCACTTTTATATTTTAGAAATAATGATGGTAGTTTAGGAAGAATGGTATTAATATGAATCTAGACATAGCATATTGTCTTTGGACTTCCAAAGGCCCTTGAAATACATACAGCCCACCTTTTAATGATGCAAACTGTATGCAGTGAGATGGAATGAATGAACTATTTCCTAGGTAGTGAATTATAAGTATCTTGTAAGGACAAGTAACCTTCTTCTTCCAAGGAGATGATAATTGTTATTAGTCACTGTAAATCCTGCCTCATGAACTTTTTTGGTATAGATAAGATGGTTTGTGAAGTTTATAGGCTTGGGAGTCAGGGGAGCTGCAATCAAATAAAAATTCCACTACGGATTTGTGTGTGATCTTGAATCGACCTTGACTGATCATATAACCAATCCCAGTCCAACCTATAGGCTGCAATATCAAACAGAATAAAAAGCAAAACAAAAGTCTGCCATGAAATTTTAAACAGTTTCTATCTAACAGGAAGTTGAAATCTTAAAAACCCCTTTTGACTGAAAGTGTCTGTGTATGAGTAAATATTTGAAATGGGCCTTTTAGTTAATGGAACATAAAGCAGAGACCCTGTATTTCAATGCTAACACTTAGCCCTTCCACTTCCTAGGTGCTATAACTGTGTTGAAGGCAAAATGCAATAAAGGTTTCTAATTTAGGGACCGAGTTGCTATTTTTCAAGAGAAAGCACTTAAAGTTAGGAGATGCTGAGTGTTTCCCACCAGCAGAGCTGCCCCTGAGTCTGGGACAAAGAGCTGCAAAGAGCGAGGATGAAAATCAGTCCTGGTGCCTGGGTATCGGCAGCTCCTTGAACTGCTTTCTTCCTCCTTCTCTGTATTGACTGGATACCTAGGCACTCAAAATGTGCATTTCTATTTTATCACCCCCTCACAAATACTCTTTTACTAGTTCTCATAGTGTTTTGAACTTCTTTTGTGGTTTCTAGTTATACTACTCAGCATTGTCTATAAATAATTGTGCTTCTGCCTTTTCATAGCCATAGTTCTACTTTGTTTCCTGCCTGAGCATATCAGCTACAGTTTAAAGTTTTTTTTTTAAAATTAGAGGAATAAAGAAAAAAAGTTCAGTATTTGAACCGCTATCGAAAGGGAGGCTCTGAGTATAGAGAGGTGAAAAGATGATAGAAATGATTTTAGCATCTCTAGTGTGATGTAATGATGTCCTGAAAGAAAATGAAAACAAAGGAAATAGGGAAAGTGAATATATTTGTAAGGCATTCAAGCAGGGAATTGTCTGGGCTTGGTGAAGTAGTCAGGCAGCCAAAAATTATTTTCTAGTTTTCAAACCAGGAGCAAAGTAATCTAATTATGAATAGACATATGCATGTTTACATTATTAATCTATTACCATCTATTTATGTCAGAAAAAGGGTGGTGATATAAATTAATTATAATTCTCAGTTTCTAATGGATCCTAAGATTATAGATTCACAGTAATTAGTAGGTGTTTCATTTACTGTATCTATAGGGTTTGACACTACATGTACCTTAGAGTGATTAAGATTCAGTCATTCATTCAGTAACATTT
>PVJI01031209.1:0-13133 GCA_004026765.1 Micronycteris hirsuta
TTTTGTTCCATTGACTATGTGTCTGCTTTTATGCCAGTACCAGGCTGTTTTGAATATCGTGTCCTTTTAATATAGTTTGATATCAGGTATTTTTATCCCTCCCACTTTGTTCTTCTTTCTCAGAATTGCTGGGGCTCTTTGGGGTCATTTATGGTTCCATATAAATTTTTGAATTGTTTGTTTTATATCTGTGAAATATGTCATTGGTATTTTACTAGGGATTGTGTTGAATCTACAAATTCCTTTGGGTAGTATTGTCACAAATTATGGCCAGCAGGATTCGTATTGCCATAGCTGCATGTAAATAATTTTACACATAATATACTGGACTAGAAATTCCGGGACCATGCAACCCCTCCATTATCATATTGGAGAGGCCTCGAGCTGCGTGTCAACTGGGTTTTTATTGCTGTTCTTCCGGACATTACCTCAGAATGATATTAATTAACCATGCATAGATTGTAGACTCGCTTTAGGTGGTAGACAGTCCGGAAGGTACATCAAAAGGTTTATGCAAAGACAAGAGGTATGGCTGAACTTTGAAAGGATTAGCATTGGTCTAAGGAAGCTAGTTAAGCATTAGCATTTGTTCTTTTGATCCAGGGAGAGAGAGATTTTTAGCAAGAGCAAGACTTAACTCTAAGAAATATGCCATCCTGATTTACCCACAGAAAATCCCGTTGTCACACACGTGGGGCCTGCTTGCCGACCCATGTTCCACGGAAGCTTTTCTCACATGAAATATTAGAGCTACATTTCCCACTGTGGGATGCATGGATTTCCTTTATAGTATGGACATTTCGATGATGTTGATTCTTTCCATCCATGAACACGATATATGCTTGCATTAGTTTGTGTCTTCCTTAATTTCTTTCTACAATGTTGTATAGTTTTCTGAGTACAGGTCTTTTACCTCCTTGGTTAGGTTTATTCCTAGGTACATTATTTTTCTTGTTGCTATAGAAATGAGATTTTTTTCATGATTTCTGATTCTGATCTATAGGTATTGGTGTATTAAAATTCCTTTGATTTCTGAACACTGACTCTAAACCGTGCTATTATGCCAAAGTCACTTATTAGGTCAGGTAATGTTTTGGAGGAGTCACTTGGGTTTTCTATATACACTATCATGTCACCTGCAAACAGTGACAGTTTTACTTTTTCCTTTCCAAGTAGATGTCTTTTGTTTCTCTTTCTTGTCTGATTGTTGTGGATAGGACTTCCAATACTGTGTTGAATAGAAGAGGAGAAAGTAGACAACCTTGTCTTATTCCTGATCTTAGTGGGAAAGATTTTAGTTTTTACCCATGGAGTATGATGTCATATATGGCCTTTAGTAGGTTTGAGGAATGCTCCCTCTATTCCCACTTTGCTGAATGTTTTTTATCATAAATGGGTGCTGTACCTTATCAATTGCTTTTCCGCATCTATTGATATAATCATGTGATTTTTGTCTTTGCTTTTTTTAATGTGATGTATTACATTTATTGATTTGTGAATATTGTACCATCCTTGAATCCCTGGGATGAATCCCACTTGCTCATGAAGTATGATCCAGAAGTATTGCTGGATGTGGCTGGTCAATATTTTGTTGAGGATTTTAGAGTCTATGTTCATCGGTGATATTGGCCTCAAGTTTTCTTTCTTTGTTTTGTCCTTATCTGATTTTAGAATCAAGATGATGCTGGCTTCATAGAGAGAGTTTGAGAGTCTTCCTTCTTCTTGAATTTTTTGGAATAGTCTGTGAAGGATGGGGGTTAGCTCTTCCTTAAATACTTCGTAGAACTCTCCTGTGAAGCCGTCTGGTCCAGGACTTTCATGTGTTGGGAGTTTTGTGATTACTGCTTCAATTTCTTCAGCTGTTATTGGTCTGTTTAGGTTTTCTGCTTCTTCCTTGAGTTTTGGAAGATTATATTTTTCTAGAAATTTGTCCTTTTCACCTAGGTTTTCAAATTTCTTGCCATATAGTTCTTTGTAGTAATTTCTTACAATCCTTTGTATTTCTGTGGCATCAATTGTAATCTCTCCTCTTTCATTTCTGATTGTGTTTATTTGGGTCCTCTCTTTTTCTTGATGAATCTGCTTAAAGGCTTGTTGATTTTTTTTATCTTTTGGAAGGACCAGATCCTGGATTTATTGATCCTTAGAATGTGCTTTTAGTCTCTGTGTCATTTGTTTCTGCTCTGATCTTGGTCATTTCCTTCCTTCTGCTTGCTCTGGGCTTTGTTCTGTCTTTGTTGTTGTTCCTCGAGTTCTTGTAGGCATAGGGTTAGGTTGCTTGTTTGAAATGTTTCTATCTTTTTCAGGTAGGTCTGTATCACTATGAACTTCCCTCGCAGGACTCCATTCGCTGTGTCCCATAAGTTTTGCATTGTTGTTAGTTCATTTTCATTTGTTTCCAGAAGCTTTTTTATTTCTTCCTTGATCTCATTCATGACACATTGATTGTTTAATAGCATGCTATTCAATCTCCATGATATTGAGTGTTTTTTAGTTTTTCCTTTGGGTTGGTTTCTAGTTTCAGTCCCATGTGGTCAGAGAAAATTCTTGATATGATTTTAATTTTCTTGAATTTGTTGAGGTTTGTTTTGTGTCCTATCATGTGGTCTATCTTTGAAACTGTTCCATGAGCATTTGAAAAGAATGTGTATTTTGCTTCTTTGGGATGAAAGGCTCTATATGTGTCAGTTAAGTCCATTTGATGTAGGACATTGTTCAATGTCACAATATTTGTTGATATTTTGTTTGGAAGATCTATCCGTTTTTGACAGTGCAGTGTTAAAATCCCCTACTACAATTGTGTTGCTGTCAATATCTTTCTTGAAGTCCTCCAAGATTTTCTTTATGTATTTGGGTGCTCCTATGTTGGGTGCATACATATTTACAATGTTTACGTCTTCTTGATCAATTATTCCTTTGAGTATTATGAAGTGACCTTCTGGGTCTCTTTTTATGGCCCTTGTTCTGAAGTCTATTTTGTCTGATATGAGTATTGCTACCCTGGCTTTTTTTTTTTTTCATGTCCATTTGCTTGGAATATTTGTTTCCAGCCCTTCACTTTCCATCTGTGTAGGTCTTTTGTTCTGAGGTGGGTCTCTTGTAGGCAGCATATGTGTGGGTCACTATTTCTAATCCACCCAGCTATTCTATGTCTTTCGATTGGAACATTTAATCTGCTTACGTTTAAGGGGTTTATTGATAGGTATTTATTCATTTCCATTTTTTCCTACCTGTGTTCCTCTCTCTTTTTCTTCCTTTTTTAAAGGCAGATCATTTAGCATCCCTTGCAGAGCTGTTTTGGTGGAGGTGTATTCTTTTAGACTTCTTTTGTCTGAGAAGCTCTTTATTTGGCCATCTATCTTGATTGAGAGCCTTACTGGGTATAGTAGCCTAGGTTGCAGGCCTCTGGTTCTCATGACTTGGAATATTTCTTGCCATTGTCTTCTGGCTTGGAGCATTTCCATTGAGAAGTCAGCTGCTAACCTTATCAGGGTGCCCTTGTATGTTACTTCTTGTTTCTCTCTTGCTGCCTTTAAGATTCTCTCTTTGTCTTGGAATTTTTCCATTTTAATTATGATTTGTCTCAAAGTGGGCCTGTTTGGGTTCCTTTTGATTGGTACTCTCTGTATTTCCTGGAGTTGTGTGACTTTTTCACTCATCAAAATTAGGGATGTTTTCTATCATTACTTTTTCAAACAGGTTTTCTATCCCTTGCTCTTCTTCTTCTAAGTCTGGTATCCCTATTATATGGGTATTATACTTTTCATGTTGTCTTGCAGCTACATTATCACCTGTTAATTCTTTCTGAGTATCTTTTCCTTTTCTTGCTCATTCTGGGTGTTTTTTTCTACCTTGTCCTCCAACTCGTTGATACTATCCTCTGCTTCATACAGGCTGCTTGGAATTCCTTCTAGTGTGTTTTTTATTTCCGAGATTTTATTGTTTGTTTCTTCCTAGTTTTTGTTTATAGTTTCTATTTCCTTTTTCATACTGTCATAGTTCTCACTAAGTTCCTTGCAGTTGTCTGTGAGTTTCTTGAGCATCTTTATAACCATTATTTTGAATTCTATATCTGATAGTTTGGTTACCTACATTTCGTTTAGCTCTTTTAGTGGGGAGTCTTCCATTCCCTTGATTGCATGTTCTATTTTTGTCTCCCCAATTTTAGTTGACTCTTTTTGTTTGTTTCTGTGCTTCCTGATGTTTCACTTTGCTAGCTGTGTTTGTAGGGTGAACTTGTATGGTAGAAATTCTGTGGGGTTCAGTAGTGTGATCTCTTTGATCTCCTTCTCTGGACACTCTGGGTTTGCCCTTCTGTTTGTGTGGGCTCTCTTGTTGTACTTGGGTTTTTTCCTTTTGGTGTTCCTTTGTTGGTGGTTTCTCTCCTCCAGGTGGTATACTGATGTTTGCAGCTCCCACTTATTCTTGTATGTGATCAATGGCAGGGGGTAGACGAAATGGATTAAGACAGCGGGAGAGTATTTTATGGGATTTAAAATACCAGCAAGTAGCCCTGGCTGGTGTAGCTCAGGGGACTGAGCGCGGGCTGGGAACCAGGGGGTCACCAGTTCAATTCCCAGTTGGGGTGCATGCCTGGGTTGTGGGCTGGGTCCCCAGTGAGGGCCATGTGAGAGGTGACCACACATTGCTGTTTCTCTCCCTCTCATTCTCCCTCCCTTCCCCTCTCTCTAAAAAATGAATAAAATCTTAAAAAAATAAAATAAAATAAAATAATAAAATACCAGCAAGTAAAGAAAAGACAGGAGATCTTTGCATAAGTGTAGTGTTAACTGTGATATTGCACCCAACTAGCCACTTTTTAAAAAAAGTTAAAGATAGATAAGACTCTTGTTAGAGGGCAGGATGATTGTGAGCTGAATCCAGAAAACAGAGTGCTTCTGCAAGGTTAGACGATGAGATATAGTGAGATTAAAGTATAGAAAGTAGAGGTAGTGTGAGAAAGAATAGAGTTAACCACAACAATAATAATGCTCAGGAATAAAGTGATGTGGGTAACATCATGTAGGGTTGCTGTGTAGTATGTACAATTGTATGGAACAACAATTATTTACAAAAGTACTGGAACAACAGTAATATGACAAGAAATATATGATTTGGATAACCAGAATAGAAAGTACCTGATCAAGAGTAGTGTGTTATTGGTATACTAATGAAGTGAAAGAAGGAAAATAAAATACAATACAGAGAGAATAAGGGAAACCAGTCAAACAATGCAATTAAACAGGGAAATAAAATGAGAAAAACTAAACATATGGAAGAGAAATAAGAAAATACTAATAAAATAAAAATGGTATAAATAATGAAAAATAATAATACTATACATAAACAATAAAATGCCAGCTCTATGGGATAGCAAAGTGACATTTGTCTCAGTTTCTCAATTTTTGGTGTTAGCCTTGTGCTCCCCCTTTGGATCTGTCCCTGGACCCTTCGTAACTTCACGCCTTATTGTCTCACTTGGGGGAAGAAAAAAAAAGAGAGAGAAAGTAACCAAAAAGGGGGGAAAATAATAAGCTTACTGCTGACTTTAAACCTGCTTACGAGTTCTGCTGGTCATCCTAGATGCCAGAGGAAGACGGGGGCTTGGCTTCACTTTTCTCCATTCCTATGGTTTTGAGAGGATGGGGACCAGGTCTGGGCTGCAATATTCACAGTTGCCCAGCCTCTGGCCCAGGTCCTCTCTGAGCTTCCAGGCTCAAATCAGCCACTCAGTCTCTGGGCACACAGCACGAGACAATCTCGGGCTCGTGGTTTCACTCAGCCATTCAGCCTCTGGGTGCACAGTGCGAGACAAGCTCGGGTGCTCAGTTGCACTCAGCCACTTGGTCTCTGGGCATGTGCAGCGCAAGACAAGCTTGGGTGTCTGGTTCCACTCAGCCCCTCGGTCTCTGGGTGCGCACAGCTTAAACCACCCTCAGGGCAAGCAAACTGCTGCTCGAGAGTTCCTTACAAAGCTTATGGCTTTTCACACAGCCCAACCGTCCAACCAGTCTGGAGACTGTCTGAGTCAGCGTCTGACATGGCCCAAGTCCTCTCTTCTCCAGATGTCGCCCAGCACCTCAATTTCTCTGGTGCCGGAGTCCACAGTCTCAGAAGATGTATAACATCTCTGTGTGTCTCCCACTTTGTCTCTGTTCCCCGCTGCGGCTTCCAGCGTCCAGGTCCCTCCTGGTGCCAGGCTGCCCTGCCTGCTCTGGTAGGGGAGGGAGCTGGTGATGTAGCTCTCCTTCCCATATCCTGCAGCAGGCACTGGGTGGGGGGCCATAGAGGTCTAGGACCCTGCACAGATCCCAGGGATCTTACCATCCCAGCACAATCTCCCCTCTGTTTTTTAACGTCCTCTACAATTTTTGGCCTCCAAACTTCATATAAGCTGGGATTTCATTGACTGTTCATTCTGTTCCTCAGATCAGCTAGGTGTTCCAGCTGGGCAAGGGAGAACTAGGCTCCGCTCCCACCGACCTTGCCACCATCTTCAACCATCGCATTCTTTTTATTTATACTGTACCTTACATAGTGTATTTTTTTGAGACTTGGAAGATATTAGCTTAGGTATCATTGAAGAAATAAGATTCTTAGTTAACATTGGTTACTGTAACAAATTCCAAAATGTCACTGGCTTAATTCAATATGTATTTCTTGTGCATGTAATCTTTTTTCTGGCTTTCCATCTTGTAATGCCAGACTGTAAGATGTAGAGTGCTCTGCTTTCAGTTGGTGAAAGAGGAAATAGCAAAGAATGATTATTCATTTATTAAAAACTGGACAGAATTTACATATTACTTAGACCCACATTATGTTGATGAGAACATTATTCTGGATGTAGAAGGGGCTGGGGAACATAGTCCCTAGCCAGCAGCTTTGTTTCGCTTACAACTGCCCACTATGGAATGGACGTGCTTTTTTGGTTACTAGTTGTCTTTGCTACAATATTGCTTCCAAGTCATAGATAATATCATTGAGATTCAGAGGTGAGGGCACTCACTCAAAATTACACAGTTGATAAGTGGCAGAATAAGGAGTAGATCTCTCTTTGAAGAACTTCTTTCCATGGTCTTTCCTACGTCTTGCTCCATCTTCTACCTATGTAACAGGCTATGTAGTCTAGGGACTTTAAAAAAAATGTTTAACTGTGCTAGGGTCCTATCCTTTAGGAGACTATTGATTCCAAAACATACCAAGAGCACTAGGTATATCAGTTCTAAGACATAGCTCCAGCTCTGTGGTCATTATTAAGCCCTATTTATTTTAAAAAACACTGTGTGCTAAGAACCACAATATGTCCTGTATTAGTTTTCTAGGGCTGCTGTAACAAGGAACCACTGATTGGACAACTTAAACAACAGTTTATTTCCTTACAGTTCTGGAGGCTAGAAGTCCAAGATAAAAGTGTTGGTAGGATTGGTTCCTTCTGAGAATCTTTTCCAGACCTAGTTTCTTAGGATTTCTGACAATCTTTGGTGTTCTTTGATTTGTAGAAGTATTATCTTGATCTCTGCTTTTATCCTTATGACATTCTCTCTATGTCAGTATCTATCTCCAAATTTTCCCTTTTTATAAGGACACTAGTCATTTTGGATTAGGGGTCTACTCTACTCCAGCATAACCTCATCCAAACTTAGGTAATTAAATTTGCAATAGAATGGAATCCCAATAAGGTCACATCTTGAGGTACTGGTGATTAGGACTTCTACAAATGAATTTTGAGGGTATATAACTCAACCCATAACACTTGTTAACCCTGAGAAAGAAGATATCTACCAAGATGATCTCCCTGTAGTGAACTGGGCTCAAATTTAAAAACAGAGCCTAGTAGCCATTTCTAAACAGAAGCTTCTTATGAAAGCCATGCTTTTGGGGAAAGCCTGCAGTGAACTGTACGCCTGTAGTGTGTTCCTGCCATCTGAGCCAGCCTTTAAAAAGGGGTTCCTGGAGGCCTGTTTTAACCAATAGGACTGAGGCTGTACCCATCCAACAGAAGTTGTACAGCTACATCCTTATTAGCATCTTCACAGACCAATCAGAGTAGCTCCACCCTGACCAATTAGGACCACACATTATGGGCCAAACTATGGAAACCTGGGGTCATTTCCATGAGGGTAAACCAATCAGGGATCAGTGATGAGGGACTTCTCTCTATATGTCCTTAGGGCCCCTCTAGCTTGGGGAGTGCACTTTCCCCTTCCACCACAGACTGAAGACTGTGTTTCTCTAGCTGTAGCTGGAGGTGAAACACCTAACACATCTTGCCAAACTATAGCAGAGTGGACCAGAGTACATGGAGCAGATCAGAGCAGGGAAGAGCATACCTGAGTGGTCTGGATGGGGCCAACTGGAATGAAGTGAAACAGAGCTGTCTGGAGAGGACCACCTCACCCAAGAGCCACCTGGCAACTGTGCTGTTTCACAGCCATGCTGTAACACATTTGAGCTATAACACTATTGAGGTGTCTAACAACTGTGCCTTTCTGTAGCTTTGCTGTACCATGGTTGAGCTACTTACACTGAATAAAGTTTTCTTCTTCAAACTGGGGATTCCATCTGTCATGATTGACATCAATGACCATTTCTTGATACACTCCATTACCTTTGTGGCTTTCAAGAAGCCAGTGACTTCCATGATTCCATAATAACTAATGTACCCCAAATGAGAACAAATGCAAATCAAAAGGGAAAGAAGAAATAGTAGATAGCATAATTTAGTATATAAGATAAAGGATTCTCTGAGGGACACCTCTACACACAGATCTTTGATTTCTAGACAGTAAAGTGATAGCCAAATTCTCTCAGCAGGAAATAAACTGGTGATAAGATCTGCACAACTTATTTGTGTGTTCTTTATTAAGATTTTGACTACTGTAAGGCAGGACCCTTGACTAGATTAACTCATTTTTCAGGAAACTGATTATTGATCTTGTAGCTTTTTTCTTTTCTCTAATTCTGTAGGTAAATTTCCCCACTGCCTTCTGATTTAGCATTTTTAACACTGTGGTATCTAATTGTTTGCTATTCAGATCCCAAACCAAACATCCTGGTATGTTTATAACCAAGTAAGAGTGTCAGCTTATATGCTGATAAGTTCTGTATGGGAATCAGTTGTATTGACATGGCTCATACATGA
Source organism: Micronycteris hirsuta (assembly GCA_004026765.1). Lineage (NCBI taxonomy): Eukaryota > Metazoa > Chordata > Mammalia > Chiroptera > Phyllostomidae > Micronycteris > Micronycteris hirsuta. The sequence goes on from PVJI01031209.1 coordinate 9,143, forward strand.
AAGACATTCACAGATACAGGCAGATCTTGGATATTGTGGGTTTTGTTCCAGACAATAGCCATAAAGTGAATATCTCAATAAAGCATGTCACACATTTTTTGGTTTCTCAGTGCATATAAAAGCTATGTTTACACTATATTGTAGTGTATTCAGTGCACAATAGCATGTCTAAATACAATGTACACACCTTAATTTAAAAAGAATGTTATTGGCTCTGGCTGTGGGGCTCAGTGGACTGAGTGCCAGCCTGTGAACCAAAGGGTCGCTGGTTTGATTCCAGTCAGGGCACATGCCTGGGTTTCAGGCAAGACACTAGTAGAGGGTGCGTGAGAGGCAACCACACATTGATGTTTCTCTCCTTCTCTTCCTCTTTCTCCTCTCTCGCAAAATAAATAACATATTTTTTAAAAAGTACTTTATTGCTAAGAAAATGCTAACCATCATCTGAGCCTTCAGTGAGTTGTGGTAATTTTTCTGGATCTTGCCCGGATGTTGATTGCTACTGACTGATTAGGGTACTGGTTTCTGAAGGCTGGGGTGACTATGGCACTTTCTTAAAATAAGACAAAAATGTGGTGCTACTTCTATCACATCTGCACTTACTTCTCCACTGAAGTCTTATACCCCTCAAACTCATCCTGATTGTTGAAATCAACTTCTTCCAAACTCCTGTTAATGTTAATAGTTTTGCCTCTTCCCATGAATCACGAATGTTTTTAATGGCATCTAGAATGGTGAATCCTCTCCAGGTTTTCAATTCACTTTGCAAAGATTCATCAGAGGAATCACTATGGCAGCTATAACCTTATGAAATGTATTTCTTTTTTTAAGTATATTTTACTGATTATACTATTATAGTTTTCCTAATTTCTCCCCCTTTATCCCTCCTCCACCCTGCACTCCCTAACCCTCCAGCACTCCTCCCCTCAGTCCATGTCCACGGGTTGTACATATAAGTTCTTTGAGTTCTCTGTTTCTTATACCATTTTGAATCTCTCCCCATCTATTTTATGCCTACCAATTATGTTTCTTCTTCTCTCTACCTTTCCCCCCATTCCTCCCTTTCCCCCCTCCACAGAAATCTCTCCATGTGATGTCAAATTCTCTGATTCTGTTCCTGTTCTAGTTGTTTGCTTAGTTTTTGCTTCCTTTGTTTGTCTCTTATTTTAGGTTCATTTGTTGATAGTTGTGAGTTTGTTGTCATTTTACTGTTCATGGGTTTGATCATCTTTTTCTCAGATAAGTCCCTTTAACATTTCATATAATAAAAGCTTGGTTATGGGAGACCGTTCTGCATGATGTGGACCCAGCTCCCACTCTGACATTGGAGATCAACACAAGGCCCACGCCTACAGATAGGTTCTCCTATGGGGAATCAGGCCTGCATTGTACCTAGACTGCTATGAAACTTGCTTTTGCTAAAACTCCCTTACCCTGGATTGAGGCAGCAAAGGTTTACTGCAGCTTCCTAAAATCCATGCTAAACCTTCCAGGGACAAGTGTAACCAGTTCAACCACTTGTCCCTTTACATTTGCAAATATCCTTCTTTCTTGATATAATTAGCAACATTCTCTCCTTTGTTATCTGTAAAAGGTAATCACCTACAGTGATCCTATGCATAGTCAATGAGGACCTGTGCATAGTAAATGAAAACCACCTTTAATGTAATGTGCCAGAAAAGCAAAAAAAGCCTGTCAAGGCAAGGGTCGGCACACTCTCCTCCTGAGAGAGTGGCCCAGGCATTCCAAAGTGCTCTTCCCTTGAGAAAGTAGCCATGCCTTCCCTTTTCCTCCACAGGACTCGGTAGTCCATGGTAGTTTGTTTTGTGTCTCAGCCAGGATGCCACGGACACCACAGGCTGGCGTCAACATCACTAACTGAAAAGCACTCGGTGTTGTCGGCCCTTACCTGGACTAATGTGCGCATTCCAACAAGTGGGCGTGTTGACTATGACCACAGCTTGTAGCCCTGGGTCCCTGTTCCAGGCACTGTCTGATGCAGACACCAGCCTGCAGTGTCCGTGGTGTCATGGCTGAGACACGGGACAAACTCAAGGTTCCCTCGGGCTTCTCCAGGTGTGCCAGCCACAGGCTTTGCTGAGTGTGCAGGCCATGTTTTGGCCAGGCGCACCCGCAGTGAGTCTCTCTGGGAAAACTGCCATCTCTCTGTGCGCTCTCTGCCCGGCTCCGCCCCGCTTACCGATCTGGATGAACGTGTCCTCTCTAACTTCTTGGCTTTCGGACTTCCACTTGGTTCGATTCTCTGTCTGTTCTGGTTGTCTGTTTTGCTTTTTTAACTTGTTGTTTTTCCTCTTTGGTTGTGAGTGGAGGCACAATGTGTCCACTTACACCTCCATCTTGGTCAGAAGTAGAGCCATGACCCTTTATTGTAAAAATGAAACATACGTGTACTTTCTCCTGGGGTGAACTAGCCCTTCTCCATGGAAAACTAAGTGCCATTTTTTTTTAAAGATTTTATTTATTTATTTTTCAGAGAGAGGAGAAGGGAGGAGAAAGAGCAATGTATTGTTGCCTCTCACATGGTCCTCATTGGGGACCTGGCCTGCAACCCAGGCATGTGCCCCAACTGGGAATCGAACCGGGACCCTCTGGTTCCCAGCCCGTGCTCAATCCACTGAGCTACACCAGCCGGGCCTATGTGCCATTTTTTAACTCAGTACCTGTAAACCCTGATCATTTCCTTGGGGAAGAACTGGCTATTCTCCTGGAGGGAACGGTTAGTCAATTGAGTCACAAAGGCCCTTGGCGTGTAACCACAAACAAAAAAAAACGGGACTCAGGAAACATCCCCCAGGAATTTAACCATGCTGGCAATATATATGTACAATTTTTTGAATTGTGATAATTTAGTCACCTATAGACAAACACCTTGTACAAAACAGGCCTGCAGTCCCATGCCTCTTGGTCTTATACAAAGATCCATTAGGGGAAGGAAGATGGGAAGGCCCAGTTGCACAATTAACTTGGGGAAGAGGGTATGCTTGTGTTTTCTCCCCAGAAGGACCTTTGGAGCCACTGACTAAGAGGGGGAAGCCATATCATAGAAAAGGCTTCCCTGGCAGTGACTCGCCTCCACCCCATTGGACTCTTCCGATCCAGGATTCTCCAAGGTGAAGTGGAATTCCATCCAATACTCCTGGAGCAATATTCAACATCACCTAAGAGGGACTTTTTTTACCAATTTAAAAAAAGAAATTGATAAACTGCAGCTAGAATTACACCAGCAGCTGCAGGACATTCAACGCTTAACCAAACAAGAGGTTTTTTGAACTCTCCATAACAATCTCAGTTGGCTCAACCCAGAAACTGGTCCAACGGACTGAATTTACGAGTTTGGATCATGGCAGCCCTTGCGTGCCTCCTTGTCTTAATCCTTATTGGTGCTTTACAATGTATATGGAGGTTGTTTGCTCAAGATTGCTTTCAGGAACGGCAAATAGTAGGTTTCACAGGCTTAACAACTACAATTGCATTCACAAACAAAAAGGGGAGAGATAATGTTGGGAACCGCCCCACCTGATTTCAGGGACTGTAACTCCCCCCATGGTTAAGGCTGAATGAAAGACCTTGGGACCCTAAGCCACTGAGGAGACGAAGCTCATCTCTCTGGCAGGAGCACCGCCTCTGCCCACTGTACTTCACCCTGCCTGGCCTCCAGTGCATGATTGGTTAGCCAATGACAGGTAAGATTCCTCAAGGGAGGGATGACCTAAGACAGGCATGATCACGAGGCCTTCAGGGAAGGACTTGGGGGGCTGTCGAAAAAGGGGGTGATGGACCCTCGCCCCTCAGCTTTGACATAGCCTGAATCCTCATTCTGTCTGCAAGAAGTCTCCTAATCTCTTGGCTGCCTTACTTTCCCTGCCTGCCTTAAGCCTGAAATAAAGCCAGAGATGGGAGGGGCCCTGTGCTGAAAAGGGCAGGTTCCTCAGGGTGATTGGGCCTAAGAAAAGAATGCATAAAATCCTGT